>CAUYRH010043096.1:0-28110 GCA_963574655.1 Perodicticus potto | reverse complement strand
CAGGGGAGCAAAGAAAAAAGTCTCCCTAATCCCATGTTACAGACAGATAAAAAAAGATCAAGGGCTCCGCGCCTGTGGCTCAACAGGCTAAGGCACCAGCCACATACACCTGAGCTGGTGGGTTTGAATCCAGCCCAGGCCTGCCAAACAACAATGACGGCTGCAACCAAAAAATAGCCGGGCGTTGTGGCGGGCGCCTATAGTCCCAGCTACTTGGGAGGCGGAGGCAGGAAACTCACTTGAGCCCAGGAATTGGAGGTTGCTGTGAGCTGTGATGCCACAGCACTCTATCCAGGGTGACAGCTTGAGGCTCTGTCTCAAAAAAAAAAAAGATCAAGGCAGGACCAATAGCAAAGTGGATTAAGTTTCCAATTCCCATTTTTGTTTCCCAAATCTGCTTCCACATTCCATATGGCCCAACTCAGACCCCCACCAAGGTGTCCCAAGGCCAACCCTAAAGCTTCACCTCATAGCATTCTGGAAGGAATCCAAAACAGGTCAGCTTATCTACAGAGCCTCTACCTGACCTCTCTCTCTTCACCCAGAAGGCTGGGATTTTAAGGGGCAGATAATGAGAGAGCCAGAGGCGTGATACTCTGACAGTGACATCTCCAGCAGAAAGATGTTTTTATACCAGAAGCACACAAAGATTTCTCCAGCACCCAAAATCACAGAGTACATGATGCCCAACTTCTTAGCCTGGGTCCAAAGAGTCCCCTGAAGGAAAAAGTGGGGCATGAAGCTCGCTTACCCCAAGCAAGGACCCCTTCTACCTTAGAGGGCATAGCTTTTTCCCTACCTCCCTATTCCCCATGGCACCTCTGGGAGGCAGAAAAAACCTCACTTGTTAAGAAGCCCTCAGGCATAGAGAGAAAGTGGCAGAGTAGACCAGTGTATGGACTGGATTTGGAAACCAGGTTGCTTGGATTCAGTCCTCCGTCTGTCACTAGTTAGCTATATGACTGTACCTCAGTTTACCCTCAGTTACCCCTTAAAATGTGAATAAGACCTACCTTGTAGAGCTGTTAAGAGGATTAAAGGAGTTAATATTTGCAAAATCCTTAAAAAATGTCTGGCACCCACACCAGAGACCTGCACCCACCTTTTGGCCTAATTTCTCCAATCAGGAACACCCTGCTTATTCCCACCTATACCAGCTCAAAGCCTTTCCTAGGCAAGCTCAACCCCAGATGTGGACTACCAGCACCTAGTTCCAGTGCCTACCTCATGGTGTTATCTTGGTTCATCCCTGTCCCCCTTCCCCCTAACTCCCCTCCTTTCCAGATCTGAGGGCCCCTGGCTCTCAGCCCTCCATTCTAAGAGTACCAGCCACAGGACTCAACACTCAATTGGCTCATCTATATAAACAGAAGAGCTATAGGTAGAGAAACAGGATCTATAGGGAGACCCCCAGGGCTGGACACCCAGAAGTCACCCAAGGGAGTTAGGCTGAAATAAATCCCTGCCTGCCTAAGCTGCCCCATGTCCAAAGTTAGGAGAATCTCCCTCCCACCTAACATACACACACACACACACACACACACACACACAGTCCCCCTCTGTTGACTTAGCTTGGATTTCCACCAAAGAAAGCAGAGAAAATCATTTACACCCTACCCACAGACTCACACCCTGTGGGGGTCTCCAGACTCTTCTGGAGTGTACAGGCCAACTCTTGAGCCACTGTACCTTCTCCACTTCCCTTTTTCACATCTCATTTGGCCCCCTCAGATTCTTGCAGCAATGTGCACAACTGCTTTTGTGGAAAGAAAATAAAAATCCCAAGGGTCACTTGAGGTTTAAAGGGGGTTCCTTGTGCTACTGCAACACCTCAGTCCAGCCCCAACCTGCCCACCTGGCTCAAGATTTCCTGGGCATCAGCTACATGCCAGGCCCTGTGCTAGATACACAGCTATGGCTAATTCAGTGAAGGTTCAAGTCCCTAAGAAACCAGACAAAGTAAACAGACAACTGTAACGAATGGTTACAGACTATAATAAATATAAAGTAAGCAAGTCAGGTGTTACAATGAATTGCAGGGGAGGAGAGGACCTCTATCAAGACTGGTAAGGCATTTGAGGAAGGTATAATTAAGTTGAGGCCTGAAAAATAAGAAGGAGCAGAGCTAGTCTAGTGAAGGGTACTGGAAAAACACTCCAGGCAGAGAAGATAGCATGAGCAAAGGCCCTGGGGCAGTAAAAAGCTTAGGATGTTCATGGGGCAGAAATGATTCAGCTTTCCCTGTCAGGGAGAATGCAAAGGAGACGATGGTCAAGATATGGCTGGGAGGTCAGCTTCAGCCAGATCATGGAGGATCTGGAAGGCCATGGAAAAGTTTCAAAATCTTTTTTAAAAGTGCAATAGATAGTTATCATGGTTTTTAAAGAAATGAGAGAATCTATTCAAAATTTTCTGTATCATTCTTACTGGTCTGCTGAAATGGTTCAGAGAAAGGCAAGGAGGGACATGGGGAGAGGGTTAGCTGCTGCTATTACAGCAATCAAGTGAGAATTTTTTTTGTAGGGGAAGACAGGGTCTCCATCTGTTGCTTGAGCTAGAATGCACTGGTGTCCTCATAGCTCAGTGCAGTCTTCAATACCTGGGTTCCAGTGTTCCTCGTGGCTCAGCCTCTCAAGTAGCTGGGACTACAAGTGCACACCACCACACCCAGCTTTTTTTTTTTTTTTTGTAGAGACAGGATCTCCCTATTTAGCTCGAAATGGTCTCAAACTCCTGGCCTCAAGTAACCCTCCTGCCTCAGCCTCCTAATACAGGCATGATGAACCTCCATTCCTAGCCATTTGAGCAAGAATTAAAAGGTAGCTTGGACTTGGACAGGTGGCCTGGAGCAGTAAGAGTAGAATCAGAGCACAAAGCAGAGCAGTAAGAGTAGAATCAGAGCACAAAGAACAGGCTGGAAATAGATTCTGTGAAAAGAGCCAAAAGGACTATGTCTTGGAAAAGTTGATGCTACCTGGTCTCCTGCCGTAAAAGGTGAGTGGATTGGCCAGGCACAGTGGCTCATGCCTATAATCATAGTACTCTGGGAGGCCGAGGCTGGAGAATTGCTCAAGCAAAAAAATAGCCAGGCGTTGTGGCAGATGCCTATAGTCCCAGCTACTTGGGAGGCTGAGGAAGAGGATGACTCAAGCCCCAGAGTTTGAGGTTGCCGTGAGCTATGACGCTAGGGCACTCTACCCAGGGCAACAGAGTGAGAGTCTGTCTCAAAAAAAAAAAAAAAAAAAAAAAAAAGCGAGTGGATTATGGGCCATTTACTGACATGGGAAGACCTGGGGAAAAGCACATTCAGGGAGTGCACTCAGGGCTCTGTTTCATCCATATTAAGGTTTTCATCATCCAGGACACCATAAATCATCAGCTGGGGGTGGGGGGTGGTGAGATACAGAGGCTGGTGCTGGAGATCAAATCTATTGTTTAAAATCATGAGAAGGGAAATTATGTACATTTAAGATCTGTGTATGTATAAATTAATGCTTGATTTTTTAAAGCATAAGAGAATGAATTTAGGGGGTATAAATAGGAAGGAAAAGAAGGGGAGTCTGAGAAAAGGATGGGGCAGAGGACAGAGTCCTGGGACCCCTTAGATTTAGAGTTGAGTAAAGGAGTTGTCTAAAAAGACTAAGGAAGGGGCAGCCAGGAGAGGAAAAAGAAAACCAGGACAAGCCAAGGAGGTCATAGTTCTAGAATGAAAAAGTATTATTCAAGAGGACCAAGAGAGGGGGAAGAAGATCTGCTTATGGGGGCAGGGAAATCACTGGAGACCCTGGCTGGAGCAGTTTCAGTCAAGAGGTTGCACCGAAGTCAGGCCAAACTTCTGAAGAACCCAAGAGATGTGATCTAAGGAGCAGGCAGGGCCAGCTCCCAGAGAAGTTCTGCTGTGAAGAGAACAGGGTTCCTAGTTGGAGGGGAATGCAGGATCAGGCAAAAAAGGGATTACAAAACTGGGAGGTGAGAGGCAAAGCATGTTCTTTTTGGTTTTGTTTTTGTTTTGAGACACAGTCTTACTTTGTCACCCTGAGTAGAGTGCTGTACTGTCCTAGCTCACAGCAACCTCAAACTCTTGGGCT
The DNA here is from genome assembly GCA_963574655.1 of Perodicticus potto. Taxonomy (NCBI): domain Eukaryota; kingdom Metazoa; phylum Chordata; class Mammalia; order Primates; family Lorisidae; genus Perodicticus; species Perodicticus potto. Next base: position 24,022 of record CAUYRH010043096.1, on the reverse strand, counting down.
TAAGTGATCCTCTTGCCTCAGCCTCCTGAGTAGCTGGGACTACAGGCGCCTTCACACACCCAGCTAGTTTTTAGAGATAGGGTCTTGATTTTGCTCAGGCTGATCTTGAACTCGGTTGAACTCAAGCAATCCACCCACCTCAGTCTCCCAGAGTGCTAGGATTACAGGTATAAGCCACTGTGCCAATTGGCAAAGCATGTTCATATATCCTTATGAATGATCCAGAGGGAAAGAAATCACTTATAACACAGAAGAGAGGGAAGGTGGCAGAGTAATGGGAAACAGGGGGTAGACCTTGGAGCTCAAGTGGGGGCACTGGCCAGCAGTAGGAATTGCAATCCCTACTCCCCCATGACTCCTCCCAGGTAAGGGGCCATATAGCACTGCACTAAGAACAAGAGGGAAGAGGGCAGAGGTGGCAGAACGCTAATGTGGGGCCTTCACTTCACACACGTTCAGATGCACGCCTAACCTGCCCTCCATTCGTGCCCACGCTGGCTGACCCCTGGACACCTGCTGCTTGCTCCTACCAGGGCCAAGTTGCCCTAGCGGACTGCTACTTGACTTGCCACCACCAGCAGGTTCCACAAACAACCTGCGTGCTCTACTCACTACATGTGCCACCCACCAACCACGCTTAGCTGACCGGACCCAGACCTACAGGTGCAAGCTCCGAAGGGTCCACCGGCTCCTGCCCCCCTCCTCCGCGTGACTTTCCCCAGCCCCTCCCCCAAAGTTAGCACTCCAACACAGTCAATTCCTTTCCCAGCCAGACTCTTGCCTAGCCCGGGAAAACCGGTGAGCCCCTAGTTGGCCTTCCGGAGAGCTGCTTTCCCACACTGCCCGGGGTCCCCTAGGAAACCACCTGGACGCCTGGGGCCCAGAAAGAGAGCAGCCCAGCCTCCCCATGTCCTGGCCATCGCCCTGGAGCCCTCTCTCTTCTCCTCAGCGCCCACCCTCCGGGACGTCCGAGTCGTCGCGGGGTGTCAGCGCCCAGCTTTGTCTGCGCCCACGGGGCGCGCCTGCCGGGTGCCTGGGGTGCTCCCCTCCCTCACGCAGTCCGCGGGGTCCCGCTCATCCTCCAGCCCCGGCGACCGGCCCGGATTCACGCAGCTCTCGCCCCGCGATCGCGGCCACCCGGGGCCACACCACTGCTTTCCTCAGTGGGAACCAGGGGGGCGCGGCGCCCACTGCAGTCCTCGAGCCTCCCGGAACGCCCCGCACCCCAGCCCTCTCGCCCGAGCGCCGCGCTGGCCGCCAGAACCCCGGGCCGGCGGAGCCCTCGGGGGCCGCTCTGGGCCCCTCACCCTCTGGAGGCGGCGGTAGCCCCCGCCTGTACCCGGGGGAGGGCTGAAGGCCGGGGCTCGCGGCCAGAGAGCGAGCGCAAAGTACCTTTCCCTGCTGAGCCGGGGAAATGAGTCTTCGGCGAGCGGCGATCCGGCCTCGGCCTCCTCCGCCTCTCCTCCGCCGCCAGCCGCCTGGCTTCCTCCTCCAGCCGCCGCCTGGACCGTAGGGGCCCGAGCCAGCCGCTGCGGCCTGTGTGGAGCCCCGCTCCGCCTCGCGTCCCCTACCCTCCCCGCTCCGGCCCCGCCCTCTGCTCCGCCTCTGGGCGGGGACGCGCCGAGCCCCTCCTCGGGCCCGCCCCTCCGGTGAGGGAAGCTGAAGGCCCCTGAAGTCGGGGGCTATGGTGACCCTGCCTGGGAAGTCTTCCTTCCCGGTTCTCACCTGGACCCACACTCCCTAAACTAGACCGGCCGCGGGACAGGCCCTAGTGCAGAGCATAGGTCAGCAGCGTTCAGAAGCTAAGAGGGTAGAGGTGACCCTGGAGAGATGAGGTTTGATGCTCCCCTGCAAGAAGGAACCGCTTGGGAACAGCTTTCAGGGTATGGACGAGTGAATTTCAGGTCAGGTTTCTTCTCAGCAGAAAAGGACTATCTTAGACCAAACTTTCTATCCACCTGGAATCCTCTTCTCCTCGCCCCTCCCCTCAAACTCCTATGCCCCCTTGAGGTTAAATGTAGATTAAATGTCATACCCTCCTCTGTGAATCTTTCCTTGTCACCGAGGAGAACAAAACGTTTATGAGTGAGCTCGCAGGGTTACATTTGAATGTAGTTTGAATGTAGCTCCATGTAGTCTCAGGGAAGTTACTTAAATTAGTTTGCTTCTTCATCTTCTGTAAAATGAATGGTATCTACTCCAAAGAGTGTATTAAATGAAAAATGGGGGCTGGGCTCATGGCTCATGCCTGTAATCCTAGAACTCTGGGAGGCCAAGGCAGGTGGATTACCTGAGCTCAGGAGTTGGAGACTAGCCTGAGCAAGAGTGAGACCCCATCTCTAAAGATAGCCAGGCATTGTGGAGGGTGCCTATAGTTCAGCAACTAGGAAGGCTGAGACAAGAGGATTGCTTGAGCCCAGGAACTTGAGGTTTCTGTGAGCTATGAGGCAACAGCACTCTACCATTCAAATCTAGCAAGGATGGCGCTGCAGGTGTCTGGCTTTGAGGTCAACAGGTAACAGTGGCAGAGATGCTGGAGTACTTGCCACAAAAAAAATGTAGACACATGTTTTAGTTGTCCTTTGCTACCTAACAAACCACCCCCAAAACTTAGTGGCTTAAAGCAATGATGTCTTACTTCTCATAATTTTGGGGGTTGATCAGGCTGAGCTAGATGGTTCCTCTGCTGCATGCGATGTTGACTAGGGATATTAGCTGGAAGTTTGGCTGCAGCTGGGATAACCAAAATGGCTTCTCTCTCCATGGGACCTCTCCGGCAAGACAGCCTACCCTTCCTTACAACATGGTGTCTCAGCTTCCCGGAAGGTGAATATGGAAGCTGCCAAGCATTATGAGACCTAGGTTCAGAAATGGCAAGTCACAATTTCTACAGCATCCTATGGCTAAAGAAATTTCACAAGGCCAGATGGAAAGCATGGAGTGTTATATTCATTTGCCAGGGCTGCCATTACAAAATGTCACACATTGGGTAGCTTTCCCAATAGAACAATAGAAATGTATTGTCTCACAACTCTAGAGGATAGAAGTTCAAGATCAAGGTGTCAGTAGTATTGGTTTCTTCTAGGAAGAAGAATCTGTTCCATGCCTCTCTCCTAGATTCTGGTACCTGGCAATCTTTGGTATTCCTTGGCTTGTATTAATATATATCTTATCCCCATTTCTGCCATCATCTTCCCATGCATTCTTAATTAATTTGCTAGAGCAACTCACAGGGAAACATGTTTACTGGTTTATTAGAAAGGACATTTTAAAGGATACAAATAAACATCAAGATGAAGAAATATAGAGAGTGAAGTCTGGAAGGATCCCAAGTGCAGGAGTGTCTGTTCCCATGGAGTTGGAGTGCACCACCCTCCTGGCATATGGATGAGTTCTTTTTCACCTTACTATGAGTTCAGATGTCCAGAAGTTCCAAGTGACCTATCTTTTTGAGGTTTTCATTGAAATTTGATTGGCTAGGTGTGCCTAAAGCATGGACAACCATTTAGAAATAAGATCAGACAAAAAAGATGTGATCTAATACTAACAGACTGGGAAAACCTAGCAAGACTGTTCAGATTCTTCTTGGCCTTTCTGCGCAGCATTCCTTCCTCCAAGGTATGGGGCAAGACCCCTTCTAAAATAGGAAGTATTATGACCTGCAATCAGATAAGTCAGAGAATTTCTTTTTTTTTTTTTTTTTTTTTTTTTTGTAGAGACAGAGTCTCACTTTATCGCCCTCGGTAGAGGGCCGTGGCGTCACACACCCCACAGCAACCTCCAACTCCTGGGCTTAGGCGATTCTCTTGCCTCAGCGTCCCAAGTAGTTGGGAGTCAGAGAATTTCTTTATGGGAAGCTCCAAGACAGAAAGTTGGGGAAAGATTTGAGTATATCTTTTTTTCTATGGCTGGACTTAGAAAAGAAGCAGGTGAAAGGAGGTCAGGAGATCAGAGAGAGAGAGAGATTCTGTTTTATGAGGACTGCTTGTGAGGCCTGAAGTACCCCAACATTATAACAAAAAATTTCCTTTCCCCAGTATCACTCTGAAGCTGTTCCAAAGCTATGTCATGAACCAAAGACAAAGGGCTATGGGAGTTATGAGCCAGGAACTGTGAATAAATCTCAATGTATATTATTATATGTACGTATATATATAATAGTGTAACACTCTGTCTCTAAATCAGGTCATATTCTGAGGTACTTAGGGTTAAACTCTAAGATATGTGGGAGAACACAATTTATCCCATATCAAATGTGCACACAAGAATTGAAAGACTCTTTGGCAGCCATCTTTGTAGACTATCTACCACCAAGCAGAAAACCCTATCAGGGGTCCTCAAACTACGGCCCGCGGGCCACATGTGTTGGTGTGAATTGTATTTGTTCCCATTTTGTTTTTTACTTCAAAATAAGATATGTGCAGTGTGCACAGGAATTTGTTCGTAGTTTTCTTTTTTAAACTATAGTCCGGCCCTCCGATGGTCTGAGGGACAGTGAATTGGCCCCCTGTTTAAAAAGTTTGAGGACGCCTACTAGATATACCTCTCCATGGTCTCCAAGAATGGATTCTTGGGAAAGGCAAGTTCAAGTAGGCCCTGGGAAATTTAAATTTTCCTATGAGTCATACCAGCACTAGCAGCAGCCTCAGATCTGGGCCTTGCTTTTCAAGAGGACCTAGGGACCTGACTGGTATAAAGTGGTGTGAAGTTAACATGTTTCCTCCTTGTTTCCTCTCAGGACAATGAGGAGGCAGGAAGACAGGCTCAAGTATCTGACCACCAGCTCCAGCTGTAAGCAAGTTTGGAACACTCCATTTTGTCATCTGTAAAATGGGGGTGATGATAAAAAACCTATCTCTCAGGATTATGGTAAGGATTAAAAAGAATAAAAGGGGCTCAGCGCCTGTGGCTCAAGTGGCTAAGCGCCAGCCACGTACACCTGAGCTGGTAGGTTCGAATCCAGCCCAGGCCCGCCAAACAACAATGACGGCTGCAACCAAAAAATGGCCAGGCGTTGTGGCGGGCGCTTGTAGTCCCAGCTACTGTGGAGGCGGAGGCAGGAGACTCGCTTGAGCCCAGGAATTGGAGGTTGCTGTAAGCTGTGTTGCCACGGCACTCTACCCAGGGTGCTAGCTTGGGGCTCTGTCTCAAACAAACAAACAAAAGTATTAGTGTCAGTTTCTGCCACATTAGTACATCTGAGATTCCATTTTGTGTTGAAACGTTAGTAAAGTATTGGTCACAATCATAGTTCACATGTGTGAAACACCTCACAATGTGCAAAATATTTTCTTTTTCTTTCTTTCTTTCTTTTTTTTTTTTTTTTGAGACAGAGACTCACTTTGTCACACCCAGTAGAGTGCTGTGGTGTCACAGCTCACAGCAACCTCCAACTTTTGGGCTTAAGCGATTCTGTTGCCTCAGCCTCCCAAGTAACTAGGACTACAGGCACCCACCACAGCAGAGTTGTCATTGTTGTTTGGCAGGCCCAGGCTGAATTCGAACCTGCCAGCTCCGGTGTATGTGGCTGGCACCCTAGCTGCTGAACTACAGGCACCTAGCCATGCAAAGCATTTTCACACCCACCATTATGGGGAGTTGGATTGCTTCATGATCTGAGAGCAGAGTAACAAACAAAGGTTCTAAAAAGTGTTTTAGTGTCATGGCACCTGTGGCTCAAGCGGCTAAGGCACCAGCCACATACACCTGAGCTGGCGGGTTCAAATCCAGCCCAGGCCTGGCAAGCAACAATGACGGCTACAACCAAAAAATAGCTGGGCACTGTGACAGGCGCCTGTAGTCCCAGCTACTTGGGAGGCTGAGGCAGGAGAATCGCTTGAGCCCAGGAGTTGGAGGTTGCTGTGAGCTGTGATGCCACAGCACTCTACCAAGGGCGACAACTTGAGGCTCTGTCTCAAGAAAAAAAAAAAAGAAAGAAGTGTTTTAGTTACAGTAATGCTGGCTGATATAACAAAGAGATCCAAGAATATACTGGCTCCAATATAATAGAAATATAGATCTTACCCACACAATAAAGGAGTATTCTAATTTCATAAAGGCTTTCCTACACATAGTGATTCAAAGATTGAAGCTCATCCCATCTTGTGCCTCCAGCAACCATTACAGTTTTGTGATTATCTGCCCAAAGCCAGCAGCAGAGCAAAGCCTTAGCTTGAAAAATTATATTACTTATACTCACAGATAATTGACAAAAACCCATCACATAGTCATACCTAACAACAAGGAAGGCTGGGAAATGTGTTCTAGTTGGGTGCTAGGAAATGTTTAGGACAGTGATATTTGGGTACCAGTAAGCAGTCTGCCATGAGGGAATTTATAAAGTTCTAGAAGGTGCTCGGCGCCTGTAGCTCAATGAGCTAAGGCACCAGCCATGTACACCTGAGCTGGCGGGTTCAAATCCAGCCCGGGCCCGCCAAACAACAATGATGGCTGCAACCAAAAAATGGCTGGGCATTGTGGCGGGTGCTTGTAGTCCCAGCTACTTGGGAGGCAGAGGCAGGAGACTCGCTTGAGCCCAGGAATTGGAGGTTGCTGTGAGCTGTGATGCCACGGCACTCTATCCAGGGTGACAGCTTGAGGCTCTGCCTCGAAAAAAAAAAAAAAACAAAAAAAGAAAACATGAGCTTTGGGTTCAGACAAACCTAGTTTCAAACCTCAGCTCTGTCACTAACTGTGTGTGTGACCTTAGGCAAGATTCCTTCAGCCTCAATTTCTTGCATGACTCACAGGGCTGATGTAAGAATTTTAACAAGATAATCTATGCAAAGCCTTCATTATAGTTCATGGAAGATAGAATGCATAAGTGACACATAAAAATAATTCTTATAAAATATACTCTAAAATGTGAAAACACAGAGGATGAATTCCTAAATCATGTCTTAGCTGAGGCTAGGCATGGCATCCTCACATGCAAAGTGGCAAGATTCCTGAGTTGGCAAAGGGATAACAGAGATTCCTGGGGGTTATGAAGTATTTCATGAGTTTCTTGTCCATTTTTCCAGCTTTACCACTCCTCTGAATGATCTCTTTGAGAAGAAATGAGCTTTCCTCTGACTCTAGCGATGTTTGAGGCTTATTCACTTCTGCCCAGTCCTTGCACACCCTGATCTAGCTCACTCATGATTCATGGAGACAAGTACCCCCACTATTGCCAAATTGGCATCCTGTCACAGAAGAGTCCCTGAAAGGGACCTGCCCAGAAAGTTCTGTGAGCCTAAGTCTCCTGAAACCTCATCAGAAGCCAGCAGTAACTCCCCAGAAGCAATTGGTGTGGACTCAGGACTGTTAGGTGGCACCCAAAGGATGGCATGTGGGAGTGGTGATCTGTTACCACAGTGGCACTCAAACTTGACCCTGAATCACAATCCCATGGAGGTCTTGTAGAAATACAAATTGTCTGGCCGTACCCCCAGAATTTCTGTTTCAGTAGGGCTGGGATGTGGCCCAGAAAATTGCCTTTCTAACACATTCCCAGGTGATGCTGCTGCTGCTGGGGAGTTGGGGATGCACACTTTGAGAACCACTGCTATAGTACAACCACATGAACATCCTTAAGGCTTAGCATCTGATTCAGGAGCTCTGGGGTCCAACCTAGGAATCGCCATTGAAAGCAAATATTCTAGGATATTCTGATACAGGAGTTCTATGGACCAAATATACTTTGTGATGCCTGGCATAGATGCCCAGGACTTATCCCTGAAGACACTGGTTGAGTACATTATGGGGTGGCACCTGAGAACCCACCTGTTTAATAAGCCCTAAAGTAGTTCTGATGTACATTAAACTTTGAAAGCAATTGTATTTTCCTGTTGTCACTTAGCTAGACTGATGAAACAGCTTTCACGAGTGGCCCTTTGTCAGGCACAGCTGGGAGATGTAAAGGAAGAAGTCTCAGCTAGTGAGAACTTGCATAGAAAAGGCCTTTGAGAGAAATGCTTTTGAGAAGAAGGACCATTGTTCAGGTAAGAGAAATGGAAGGGGTATGGAGAGGGTGGTTAAGTAGCTGCAAGGCCCAAGCAAGGTTTGTAAGGGAGGTTGGCTTTTAGTGGCTTGGGCAAGAACCACTCTGCTAGCAGTTTATCTGGGTAGACTCCTACTCATCCTTCAAGACCCTGCTCAGAATCATCTGCTGCCTGATAGGGAAGCCACCCAGATCACTAGGGCCAACTCAAAATTGTCCCTTGGACAACTCCCAACAGAAAATTCTAAGATGGCAAGGAGGAACCTCAGAGATCTAATCTTCCCCTTGTGGTATTATGGATGTCTATACTGAATCCCAGAGACAGAAACAGATTAGGGAAATAATAAAAGCTCATACCAGTGCCAGAGAGGAGACCCTGCACGTGCACACACATGAACACATATAAAGATATATATATATATATAAACTGCACACACACACATATATACTACTATATATATATATCTTTATATATATGTGTGTGTGTGTACAGTTTACATATATATATATATATATATCTTTATATATGTGTGTGTGTGCAGTGTCTCCTCTCTGTATATATATATACACAAACTTTTTTGTTGTAGAGACAGGGTCTCACAATATTATCCATGCTCGTGTGAACTCTTGGCCTCAAGTATTCCTCCTGCCACAGCCTCCCAAAGTGCTAGAATTACAGGCATGAGCCACTGCACCCAGCTGCTGCACATGATTTAATAACAGGAGCTAGAAACCTTATTTTATGTACATTATCTCATGTAATCATCACCACCATCCCATTAACTAAGTACTGTTATTCCCCTTTATGTCTTTCCCTAAACTGCCAGACCTGGAGAGGCTTTTGCACCTGAATATATGTACGCACTTGAATAGAGGTTGCTACAAGGACAGTGGGCTGTATAAAGCCACCCAGTAAACAATGTCAGCCCTCTGATTGGTCAGAACGGTAAATTCCAACCACCTAGCAACCACGTTTGGGGAGGACAATTGGCAGTTATTTCATGAGAGGGGGCTGGGAAGGAAGAGACAAAATGGCTGCCCCTCAGATAACTGCACGTGTGCAGTGAAGGGGAGAAGGGGCCAGTTACACACAGAAAAGAGGCCCTCCCCTGCCCACAGGCAGGGAAAAGGCAGCTGTGCAATTTGAGACTGTGCGATTGGGACAGGTTGCACAACAGGGGATCCTGGGGCCTAAGCAGTGACACATGTCAGGGGTGGGAGCTTTGACACAGCTAGGGAGTGGCTGGAATGGGGTTTGAGCTCAGGTCTGTTTGAATAAGGAAGCAAAAGACTGCTTTCAATTTTACATCAATGGGTCTCACAATTTAGGGTGGCTTCGAATAGCCTGGGGAACTAGATATAAATACAGGTCCCTGGGCAGAAATTCTGATCTAGAGGGTTTTGTGAGGGGGGCTCCAGGTCTCTGCTTTTTAAACAGCCTGTCCGGGAGATTCTGATGCAGCAGCTCCACTGGCCATAATTTGAGATACGTTATTGTGGACATTCTAACAGACCAGTGCCATTCTCAGGCCACGAACCATCCTTACGAAGATAACCCATATCTTCCCCTACACCCTATACCAGATGACGTCAGCCCTGATCACCACCTCTATCAAAAGGATGCTGCACCTCAGAGTCTTCAGAGTCAAGTTCTTTGACCAGTGGTCCCAATACATGACCTTTTTCTTTCACACTTGATCTTAGCCAAAAGGCAGAGAAGCGATGACCTTTTTCTTTTAAATACAGAAAGTTATAAAGTGATCATAGATGGCCCATAATTACTACCATAACCCACTGGTATTTCTTGAATTTTGCAATTCATATATGGTAAAAAATATTCAAGATGAAAGAGCAAAATTTAATTGTGGAGACTTCATTCTTGCCTCCCACCCTAAAGGAAATCACCATTGATAATTTCCTGTGGGGCAGTGCCTGTGGCTAAAGGAGTAGGGCACCAGCCCCATATACAGGAGGTGGCGGGTTCCAACCCGCCCCCGGCCAAAAACTGCAAAAAAATAATAAAAATAATAATTTCCTGCATATTCTTGCAATTTCTATCTTTATCAACTACTGACTTTGGAATATATTCCTTAAATCTACCTGTTTGATATCCACAGGTCAATAAAGTTAATGCTGAGTGTGCCTTATATATACCAGTCACTTTACATATGTTTTCTCATTTAATCCTCATAACAACCTGATGAACTCAGGAAGTATGTAGTATTATAGCTAAGGAAACTGAGGCTCGGGAAGGATAAGTAATTTTCCCAAAGTCACACAGAGAATGCATGACAGAAGTAGAAACTAACTTACTCTGAATCCAGAGGCTGCATTTTTAACCACTCAGCTCTACTGATTCTTGACAGAATAAAATAATAACAGCTAATATATATTGAATTTCTGCTATGCACCAGGCACTGTCCTAAGCACTTTACCTGCATTGCCTAACTTTAATGCTTGCAACTATCTGTTGAGTTGGGTATTATTCTTATCCCAATTTTACAGATAAGGAAGTATAGGCACAGAGAGGTTAAGTAACTTGTCCAAGACCACACAGCTAGTAACAAGAAGGGCTGGGATATAAAGCCGGGTAGTGTGGCTTCAGTGCCTTCATGTTTCCCCACAATGTCATGTAGCCTTCTTAGGCGGAGGGAGTATATGTAAGAGTCTAAAGGACTCAGACCTCACAACTGTTGAATGCACACATAAATGATCCTGGTGACACGTGTCCAGAACATCTCCTGTCACAGCAACCTTGACACACCCTGGATGCTTTCCTGCATCCCTGGACTCTCACCCTCACTCTCTGAGGGCTGCTTTCCCTGCTCATGCCGGACACACCTGCCGATCCACAATAGCAAGTCAGTGGGGCTTATCTCTTATCAGGATGATTATCCTTCAGTCTGTTCTGTTCCTATTTCTCCCTGTGGCCTTCTGGCTTTTCAATTCCTTGATGGACTTATGCAACCTCTGGACCTTAAACTTGAGTCTGAGACTGAGTCTTTCTAGTATCCCACCTTTATTTTTCTCCAATAGAAACTGACTTGGCTAGCCCTCCAGTTTTTGCATCCACCTTGACTCTCAGTAGGAGTTCCCATTCTTCCTCCAGCCCTTGGTTCCTGCAGGACCAAGCCCCACGCCCCTCCGCACCCTCCGCACCCTCCGCTGATTTCCCTCTTCTTAGGTGGACCAGCCACAGTCTCTAAACCCCAGGGAGCGGGGAGTCAAACAGGTTGCCTCCAGATCGTGCTTCTCAGGCTCTTCATTTGCTGTTTGGGGAAAGGAAAAGGCACATTTCTCTTGGCAGGTGCTCACTCTGGCAGCTAAGTTAGTCACAGAGAAGCCAGAGCTGCTCCTCTGTGGGTGGTAATGCCTCAGCTACCAAGGGATCTCTAGCTCTGCCTCTACGCCACCTTCTGGGGAAAAGAGGAAATGACTCCAGAAAAATGAACTCCAAAGCTGCAGCATTCTCTGGCTCCCTGCCCTAGCCCTCCTGCTTTGTGCAGGAGCCTGAACCAGGGGAGTAAGAAAGGGGGAGGGGGAGATGCTCCAGCAGCAGGTTGGTTCTCTTTCAGAGTGTTGTCCTCTAAGAGGCTGCCAATGGGGAGACGAAGGCTGCAATCTGTAGCTCCCTCATCCAGAGTTATTCTAAGGCAAGGGCTTGACCTGGCCTCTACAGATGGAGTTCACTCGCAGAAGAGATCTGAGAACTTGGATGCAAAAAATACATCTTTATCTTTCCTAACCTCTAACTTCAGTTTCCCTCAATTCAATGTAGCATTTCCTGCAATTATGAATGTAAGCAACGATCCACGGTGGCATTCCCAGGACCTGTGACTTTGTCGTCAATGGAAGTCACAGATGGCTGCATATCACACTACACTAGCTACAGTCCAGCATCTTCAAATTCTCCTTATGCACATGACTGCTTCAAAATGAGGGCAGTAGAGACCTGCCACTACATCTTGTTGTTAATGTGTGGTACCTATATCACAAATTCATTTTCAATATTTTGAACTATATTTCAGTATAATACGTTTTTCTTCCATTTCCATGTATTTGGTTATAGGAACTTATAAACATGATTCTTAGATAGTTTTTGTGAGCTTCACACACCAGCACCTAAAAATCAAGAACCCCAGCTCTTAAGAATTCTGTCTAGGGTGGCGCCTGTGGCTCAGTGGGTAGGGCGCCAGCCCCATATACTGAGGGTGGTGGGTTTGAACCCAGCCCCAGCCAGCTAAAATAGCAGTGGCAACTGCAACAAAAAATAGCCAGGCGTTGAAGAGAATCGCTTAAGCCCAAGACTTGGAGGTTGCTGTGAGCTGTGATGCCACAGCACTCTACCAAGGGTGAGAAAGTGAGACTCTGTCTCAAAAAAAAAAAAAGAAATAAAAGAAAAGAAAAGAAAAAGATTTCTGTCTAGCTCTGTCCTAGGCACAGGGATGAGTATATCTGTGTATCTATGCTGAGGACCTCTGTTGGGATGGCTTGGTGGGGATAGGATTGTCAGGGGGAACGGGAGGGAGAAGGAAAAGACCCGGTTGCTAAAACTTCAAGCAGAACAGAATAGAAACATAGGTATGAGGCTGTCACACTAGGATACCAGGCCTCATCTCACTGTTGCCACAGGAGCACACTCTCCCTCCATCCTTCCCTCAAACAGGAGGCTGGAACAACCCTGCGGCAGGTTAACACATTGACTGCCACACTAGAAAAACACTTTTTTCCTTGGGGCCACAGTGTATTATTAGGTCACGATAGGTCAGTTATATATGCTTCATGAGACCCTGAGCTTACACCTAGAGTGAGTTAAATGTAACTCACTCGACAGTTAACGTGTTAAAAGCTCACTCCCCATGACACAGCATTACCAGAAGATGGCACAAGTGTAAGAGCTGGTGATAAGAGGAGTCTCTGTCAAAGAATCCCAGAAGTGTAATATAGGTCCTATTCCGAGCTTGCAGGACTTGTCCTCGCGGCCCAATTAAGATCTCAGAGGCTTTAAAGCACTAAAAGGACTGGGCCATCATGGGTAATTCAAAAATGATAGTAAAACTAAATGGGAAATAATTTTGCAGAAATTCCAGTGACATATTTCTAGATTTCCTGATTGCAAATTCTGGATAAGGTCTTTGAAGTTAGACTTTTCCTGTGGCCCTGATTTCCTGAGGCTCTAAATGTGCATTTAGCGTGCTTATCTAGTGAGAAACCCAGCACTGCCTGCTAGGAAAGGGGTAACCAGGCCATATCCTGCTCTAAACGCCAGCTGAGCACTAGTTCCCACTTCCTACTGAGTCCCAGTGTTTTGGACACTGGCAAAACAGGGAACATCTGGTAAGCCCGGAACATCCAGGCTCCTGGTACAGCTCCGTGGACCCTGCCTTGGCCAATTTACATGGGTATATTCCATCTTGTGGTATGGAAGACTAGTAACCATTGAGATACACATAAGAGTTCACATAGAGGACTATGAAAATGTTCTTCCTGGGCATAATGTCGCCCAGAAACCCTACCTGTCGGCTCGTTCTGCTCTTTGGTCCCTGACTCTTCTGGTGTAAGAAAGCCAAACTCCTACCATCCTCTAGGCATCTGCAGCTACTCATCTCAGGGTTTTGCTAACAGTTGCCTCCACAACCATTCCTGCATGAATTTCTGCCAGGCTTCATCAGATCAGTCTCCTTAGCAGGGACTCAGTACTCTTGGTAAAAAGAAAAATCAAAAACTCTTGCTCTGTCAGTGTCAGTTCTGTGACCTTATGAAACCCTTCCTAATTCTGGTAATTTGCCAACTTCCTGGATCAGCCCCCAGGGAACCAAAGGCAGGGCAAAGTTAGGCTTCCAGGCCATCAACATCCCTAATCAAATTCAAGTAATCAAACAACTCCACCACTTTAGATCTGTTCCTGCATCTGATAATGGCCCTCAGGCTTTCAAACAGCTGATGAGCCAAATCCAGAGAATTTCCGCATCAGAGTTTCACTGTTACTGTTTCTGTTCTCCATCACGTCCTTGGGTTAGCCAGCCCTGGGCCTACTCACGATGGCAAATGAACATTTTAAAAACTTACAGTTTCTTGGCAGTTCTTTCTACCTGCGTGGGCTCCTGCACGAAGTCAGGCAAAACAGAAATCCACTCACTTGCAGAAAGGATCCTTCTGGACCCTTAAGAATACAGAGAAATTCTTTCCTTCTTAGTGTAGTTTTCTATACTTCCGGTCTCACTGCTGCCAAGGGCCAAGAAGCTAAGGAAACAATTCGGTTGGGGTGAAGAGTACTAGGGAGGGACATAACCTTCTGTCATGCAAACCTGAGAAAGGCTGCCCTTAAGAGCACTGCAGCTGGCAGCAGGTTGGCAGGGGATATCTAGACCCATCCAGCCTGGAGCCTGTAAACCAGCTGGCTGCCATTGCCCAGTGCGGGCCACCATTACCCACTAGAAATTGGCCATCCCAGCCCACACATTGTTTACAGCCTAGGTACAATTTACTTTCTTACAGCTCTGTGCTTACTCCTACCTTGAAGTTGTTTTCTTCTTTTTTTTTTTTTTTTGTAGAGACAAGAGTCTCACTTTATCCACTTTATCTACCACTTGGTAGAGTGCCCTGGCATCACACAGCTCACAGCAACCTCCAACTTCTGGGCTTAGGCGATTCTCTTGCCTCAGCCTCCCGAGTAGCTGGGACTACAGGCACCCACCACAACGCCTGGCTAGTTTTTCTTTGTAATTTGCATATGCAACAGCACGCGGAACTGTCCGGTGAGGCCACGTGGCTATGACCAACTGAAAGAGTCTTCTGAGGAAGAAAATAGCCGGTGCTCCAGTAGCGCAATCGGTTAGCGCACGGTACCAGCACTCTGGTGCAGTACTGAGACTGTGAGTTCGACTCTCACCTGGAGCACTACATTTTTTTTTTTTTTTTTTTGAGACAGAGTCTCACTGAATGTCACCCTCGGTAGAACGCTATGGCATCACAGCTCACAGCAACCTCAAACCTGGGCAAGTAGTCGGGACTACAGGCGCCCACCACAATGCCCGGCTATTTTTTTTGTTGTTGTTGCAGTTTCACCAGGGTCGGGTTTGAACCCACCACCCTCGGTATATGGGGCCAGTGCCTTAATGACTGAGCCACAGGCACCACCCCCTGCCTTGAAGTTTTAAAAGTACTTTGACAAGTTCTTTTCACGCTTCTATGTGCCTATCCCCCTCCTAAGCCCTTTATATCCGATACGTTATTTAATGCTCACAAAAACTCTCTGACATAGGTCCTATTTTTATTTCCATTTAACAAGGAGGAAACTAAGGCACAGAGAGGAAAAGCAACCACCCAAGGTCAAACAACTGATAATTAGCTGAGTCAGAATTCAAACCCGGAAAACCTGACTCCACAGTTGGTGGGTTTACACACTGTACTACGGCCAGCTGTGCCATGCAATGCCTTTGATAATAGCATTTTTTTTTTTTGGAGATGGAGTCTCATTGTGTTGCTCAAGCTAGAGTGCTGTGGCATCAGTCTAGCTCACCACAACCTCGAACTCCTGGGCTCAAGTGATCCTCCTGCCTTAGCCTCCCAAATAGCTGGGACAGGAGTCTGCCTCAACAACTGGCTAATTTTCTATTTTTAGTAGAGACTGGGTCTTGCTCTTGCTCAGACTCATCTCCAATACCTGAACACAAGGGAGGTACTCCTACCTCGGCCTCCCAGAGTGTTGGGATTACAGGTGTGAGCCACCGTGTCCAGCCTGATAATAGTCCTTTGGAAAGTTCTGGTCTCCAGTCTCACCTTGGGTCTCATTTGCTCCCACCCACTCTGGATAAGGGTCCTGCTCGCTTCCACCCAGGCACCACGACTTTACTCAATCAGAGTCCCAGCAGATTTTTCTCTCCTTCCAGGTGCAGCCAAGCCCTAGTGTGTGTGATCCAAACCCATGAAAGAAGCCACAGAGGGCTGGGGTAGAAGCACTGGTGGTGGGGAAGGAGGAGAGGCTGCAGATACGAGAGAAATTGCAGAGGAAAAAGCAGCAGGATTGTGAGGCACGGGAGAAAGACAAGGTCAATAATCATCTCCAGGTTTCTGACTTGGGTGCCTGAGCAGGCGGATGGTGATGCCACTCCCCCCAAGTGTGGGCAGAGAAGGAAGAGCAGTTTGGCAAGGAAGGTAGTTACAACAACAGCTGGCTGACATGGGGGCATGTCCTGTGTGTGCCCAGCACTTTACAGAGCAATGTAACTCTTGCAAGCACCATTTGAGGGAGGAAGCAGGCACTGTCAGTATTTTCAGTTTACGGATGAGACAAATATGAGGCTCTGACACTTGACGTGACTTTTCCAAGATCACACAGTAAAGTAGCAGAACTGGAATTTGAACCCAGGTCAGTCTGACTCCAAATTTGCACTTTGAATCAGCTGAATGGAAGACATTCTGGCCGTATTCAGACCCCCTTTCCTTGCTGTGCCTGTAGTTCAATCCTGGTCATTGTCTGTCTTCATGGTTCCAGATTTGCTGCCTTTCTAGAGCCTTAATTTTGGCTTGGGCCCGGACACTGGCTGCCTACTTGGCAATGACTCCCAACCTTTCTCCAATCTTTAGTGTCTGAATACCCGCCTCTCCCACACTCCCCATCACAGGCTCTTCAAACCCCTATTCCACTCCTTTCCCTGCACACCTCATCCAGACTCAAAACAACCGAATCTACAGGTTTTAAGTCCCTTCTCCACATGTCACCCACTGCTTAGTCTCTATCCTTGGGTTATTCTCCTCCAGGCTGGCCCTGGAATCAAGAGCAGGGCCCCAGCTCACTTTCCTTTTGAGACTTTGTATTGGTATCTGTCTGATTCAGCGGTTCTCTGCGCATGTGAGTGTGTATAAGGCAGGGATTGGTTCTACAAGTGGGGTGGGAGCACTGAGTGGACTGGAAGCTCAGATGCTAGATGTCCTCAATATGATAGACAGTCCCACACGGTGAAGAATGCCCTATATTCTGCCCAACTTTTGA
Source organism: Perodicticus potto (assembly GCA_963574655.1). Lineage (NCBI taxonomy): Eukaryota > Metazoa > Chordata > Mammalia > Primates > Lorisidae > Perodicticus > Perodicticus potto. The sequence continues at coordinate 7,046 of CAUYRH010043096.1, read as the reverse complement.
ATGCCACCTCCCACCCAGTTATTCATGTAAGTTAAAAAAAAATCTATTAATAATTATCTGTGCCTAGGCTATAACTCTGCTTTATATATAAACACAAAGTATTTTTGGTACAGTTTTATTTTAGTATATGCTGAAATTTCCCGGAATGCAACTACCATGTAAATCAAGGGAAACTTGTGCTTGGTTTTGTTCAGAACTCTCCCAGGAGTTGTTTAGCATTTTTGAAGATTGCATTGCCAGCAGCAATGCTGCTGATGGAGACTGAGTCAGTAATGCAATGTTCCTGTATGCGTCTGCATTTGTAGCATTTGTATAGTGTTTCTAGACATTGGTACAAGTTTCTGCCTGTTTCCTTAGGTCTTCTAGAGTGGTGTGGCCTGAATCTTTGGGAATGGAAATTTGTGGTCTATTGCCAGTAATTCCTTTTATTTCTCCTTTGCACTGTAGTTAGGGTTCTCTCTCCCTCTCCTTCCCCTCATGCGTATGTGGGTATATAATATAATATATATAGACATCTATCTAAACTCATAGACAACATAATGTACCCACTACACACATAATTTTATATATTTGTGTGTATATATTATATTATATACATACACATATACACAAACATATAAAATATAGACAATATAATGTACCCACTACACACATAATTTTATATATTTGTGTATATGTGTGTGTAATATATATATACATATAAAATATAGATAATATAATGTACCCACTACACACATAATTTTGTATATTTGTGTATATGTGTATGTGTGTAATATAATATACACACATACACATATACACAAATATACAAAATTAGTGTATAGGTGTACACACATTTGTATATATGTGTGTATATATATATTACACACATATACACAAATATACAAAATTATGTGTGTAGTGGGCACATTATATTGTCTATGAGTTTTCCTGTTTCATTTAAGGAGAGTAAAGGAGTTGTAACAAAGTTCTTTTTAAAAATGTGAGCACTTCTCAAAGTGCCCTACACTGTTACTGTGTTTTATATATAGAGAGACGGTGCCAAGAAAAAAACTGTATTACAATTGTAATACTCAATATACTGATAACAAGAGATGAACACAAGTCACGTTAGAGCACCTTTTGTAATTGCAGAAGTCAAGTGTGCCTTGAGTATTACAAATTTCATATTTTTTTCTTTTGTTAAAATGTGTACACTTTGTTGAGGCATCCCACATATGCATGTGTGTGTGCTTCACCCTTATAGAACCTGAATGAGATGGGTATTCTTTTCACTCTCATTTTGCAAATGAAGATGCATGGAGAGGTTAAGTCACTTGCCCAAGGTCACACAGCCAGTAAGTGATAGAGCAACGGTCCAAAGCTAAATTGGTTTGAGTCCAAATGCATTGCACATTCAGTTTCTGGCGATGTTGTAGATTACCTGTAACATTTATTACTGGAGTTAGCTCAGGATAATTCTTAAGAACAGTGTATTCCAAAATTTTTGGAGGATTCCTAAATGTATAGATAATCCCAGAATGACTGGAAATGCTTATGCATGTATTTGGGTATATTTGCTGAACACGCACACAACCAGTCAATGACTTGAGTCAAGTTTTTATGGTGTCTTGTCTCTTAATTGATTCTTGTGTGCAATTAGATTGCATAACGACTGAAGTAATATCTGTGCCAATCATATTTTCCATTTGAAAAAATAAAGTACATTGGCTGACACTGAATGTTACAATTGGACCAAATAGGTTCCATCTGAACTATCCTGGAAAATTCTTGACCCATCAGCAACTAGCCACGTTAATAGGACTCGGCGACTCACAAATAAGATACCTAAACCTTCATTGTCCTCAGTTAACAAGATGAGGTAAAAACACGCACCACACACCTGCCCTATTCAGGAGAACTGGCCATTCTTCTTTTTGTAAATGGAAGCTCAGTGGTGTTCTTCATGTCTCTGTGGAGAGCGGCAGATCTCATTCCCCAGCACCTCTTAATTTCATCACTAGATGGCAGTGTTCCCCAAGCTTCTAATAGAAGGCCAACTTCGTTTAATGGCATTCTTTCATGAGTCATAGGTCAAATTAACCATCTTCCTACCGACAGAAGAATGCCCATATGTTTTCCATGCTGCAGTTTCAGGAGAGGTAACTTGTTTGTGGCAACTTGTTGACATTTCAACAGTAACTTTAAACCTGTTCTGCTTTAGCTGGGTCTCTTCAGTTTAGCTCAAATACTCATTGAGCCCATGCTGTGTTGCAAACACTGAGCTAGGTGCTGGGGTTAGAGATGAAGCCAAACAGACTTGCTTCCTAATAAAGGCACAATCTAACTGAGGAAACTGATGCATAAACAGAAAGTTGTATGACAACATCATAAGCACTATACTGGCATAGGCATAAGATGAGGTACCACCTCAATCTAGAGATTCAGGGAAGTCCTTCTACAGCAGGTAACACAAAAAGCTGAATATTAAAGAGAGAGCAGGCATTAGCCAAGAAGTAAAGTGGGAAAGGAAAAAAAACTAATCAGAAAGGCTTGCAACAGAGAACTGGAGGAGATTGAGTTCTGGGCACATATAATGAGGTCAGGACGTGGCTAGGTAGAAGTCAAGTCCAGAACTACAATAGTAATGTCACAACCAAGAACCAATAAATAAAACCATCTGCTTCCCTAAACTGTTTCCTGAGATAAGACTATCATTACCTTACCTTGAGAAGGAATGATTCCTTCATTTATCACAACCACATGATGCAGTCTAAGTAGCATCAGCAGACAGGGCACTGTGGCTCACGCCTATAATCCTAGAACTCTGGGAGGCCGAGGCGGGTGAATCACTTGAGCTCAGGAGTTCGAGACCAGCCTGAGCAAGAGCGAGACCCCATCTCTAAAAACACCAGTTGGGTGTTATGGCGGGCATCTGTAGTCACAGCTACTCAGGAGGCTGAGGTAAGAGGATTGCTCAAGCCCAAGAGTATGAGATTGTTGTGAGCTATGACACCCTGGTGACAGAATGAGACTGTCTCAAAAAAAGAAAAAGTAACATTGGCAATCATTTATTGAGCATTACTAAATGTGCTAATAGCCCCTGCACGCATTGCCTTTTAAAATATCAGCAGAACTCAATGAGATGGGGATTATTAGGCTATTTTCACCTTCATTTTACAAATGAGAAAACCGAGGCTCAGTGAACTTAAAAGACTTGCTCACAATTGCACAGCTAACAGGTGACAGAACCAGGAATCAAATAGTAGCATATATAGCGAATATGAGGTACAGAGGAAGCACAGAAGAGAGAGGGGGTCACTAAGAATACTAGCAGGCATGGGGATAAGAGTGATAAGGAAAACTTTCTGGCAGAGATAATGCCTAAGCTCTATTTAGTAAAATTAATAATAGTGGAAATACTTAAAAATTTTAAATATGCGCTGGACTCTGTGCCATATGTTTTATAAATCCTACCTTATTTAACCCTTACTTTAATACTGTGAGGAATAGTTTTTACCCCCATTTTACAGATGAGGACACCAAGGCCCAGAGCAGTTAACCAACGTGCCCAAGGTAAGTAAGGCTAGTAAGTAGCAGAGCCCAGATTGGAGTCCAGGTAGTCTGGCTCTGGAACCAGGAGAACTTATGGAGGGGAGCCTACTGTGGGTATTTCAGGCAGAGAAACACATAGGGTGGGCATGAACCAGCATAGAAGATTAGAAATGAAGAACAACTTGGAATTGCTGGACTGTAAGTGGGAATGGCTGAGTGGTCAGGACCATGAGGCAGAGTGCAGAAGCCATATTGTGAAGGGTCTCAGGTGCCCTGTCATCAGCCTGGGTTTGACATGCCAGGCATAGGAGGAGGGAAGGGTAGGAGAGTTTTAAGCAAGGATAGACTTCATCCTATTGGTTTGATAATTGTCTTCTCTTCCTCAGTTGCCTCCGTTAACTAATTCATCCTGCAACACAGAAATGACACCATAGCTCATACTTTATCTAAATGTGCACACTTATGCTTCTTGCTGCTACATTTCCAGATGCTTCCTAAAGACTTCTCTATGACAGTGATTCTTGTGTTGAAGTCCCTGGACTAGCAGCTGGTCCCTGAACCAGCTAAATATGCAGTTCTTCCTACTCTATCCTAGACCTACGACTCAAAGACCCTGGAAGTAGTGCCTGACAATTTGTGTCGGGTGATTCTGAGGCATCTAGTGCACAAAAATCACTGTTTTACCCTGTTGCTTCAATATTGCATGTGTATGTAATTTATTTCTTCTTCCTACTCCTTGAAGTAAAGAACTATGCCTTCTGTTTTATTGTATTGCCTGCCACCCCAACTCATGCCCCCTGGCATGTAGGCACATCCCAGTTCTGCTACTAACTATGCAGAAATCTCTTATTCTTTCTATGCCTTACTTTAATCATCTGCAAAATGGGAGTAATAATAATATTACCTACTTCATTCAGGTGTTGTGACTTTCAAGAGTTAATGCAAGTGAAGCTATTAGGACACTTCTTGACTCATACCAAGTGCTCAATTTTAGAATTCAATACTCCTTGACTTACTATGAGATTATATCCCAATAAATTCATCATAAGTTGAGGAGTGTACTGAATGACTATCACTTTTGTACCATTGTAAAGTCAAAATATCCTAAGTTGAACCATTGTCAGGTGGCTGCTATCTATATATTATTAGTTATTTGTACTTAGTGTTCAATAAGTGCTGGTGAATTGATTGGAACTGAGAGTATATTTTAATGAAGAGGGGAGGGAATAAGAAAAGGCAGGATGGGATAGCAGGCCAGAGATAAGCAGAAAACAAAGCCTATATAGGTAGATTTAGCTGGCCCTATAGGGCTATCCTAGCAATCCAGGAGCCTGGCTTTACAGGAAGCCAGAGAAGGAGAAGGGAGAAGGGAGGGGAAGAGGCAGACAGAGACCTGGCCCTATTTATATAAAGTGTCAGGAATAGGCAAATCCGAGGGAGGGGCAAGATGGCCGACTGGAAGTAGCTTCCAACAGAGGCTCCTGTCCAAAAGGAAAGATAACCTCCAGAAACTGCCCAATTGAGCTGAAGACTGGGAGCCCAGCAGAGAGAGAGAGAAGTGATAACTGAAGGTCACCCCTGAGGCAAGCTGCGACTTCCAGAAACCAAGCTTCAGACAGAAAAACTGAACTAAAGTTTTCCACCATTCTGAACTTCCAGGACTCCCTTCCCCCCTTACCTGACACACCAGAAGCCTGACCTCTGCTGAAACTGAGGGAGGAGGACTTGAGCAGCACCCACCCTCCCCTATCTGCCAGACCAGGCAACCCACCAGGTAAGAGATTTGGGGCCCCACTTAGCCCCCACCATCCCCCAGGCCAGGGAAGCCACCAGGACCCCTGCAGGGCTCCGATCTGGGCCCCACCAGGCCTCCACCCGCTGCCCACAGTGGCCAGGAACTCCGCCAGGACCCCTGCCAGGCCTTGGCCCATGCCAGCAGTGGCCAGGAACTCTGTGGGGACTCCCATGCACCCCGATTCGCACCCTGCCTGGCCTTAGCCAGCTGCCAGCAGAGGCCAGGAAGTTTGCCAGGACTCCCGTGTGGTGCTGATCTGTGCCCTGCTGCACACTGAGACCCCTGCCCGGCTCCATTCTGAGCCCCAGGCTCGCCGCCCATGTGGCCAGGAACTCCACTCCACTGGGACCCCCATGCGGCCTGATTGGCACCCCTGGGCCTTGGCCCACTGCCAGTAGCCACCAGGAACTCTGCCAGGACTCCTGCAGCCTAGACCTGGGCCCCCTGCAAGCAGCAGTCAGGAAGTCTTCTGGGACTCCCGCCCAGTGCCAATATGTGCCCTCACTGGCCTCAGCCTGCTGCCTGCTGGGACCAACACCTGGCTCTGATCTGTGCCCCAGGCCTGCCGCCCACAGTGGCAAGGAACTCCACTCTGCCGAGACCCGCATGTGGCCCTGATTGGCACCCCGCTGGGCCTTGGCCCACTACCAGCAGTGGCCAGGAACTCCACTGGGACTCTCTCCTGGCGCTGATCTGTGATCTGCCCGGCCTCGGCCTGCCCAGCTCTGATCTGTGCCGCAGGCCCACTGCCCTGCCTCTGGAGCCCTCCTCCCAGCCAGAGACTGCTGGAGGCACGACTTCCTTTGCAATGGCCACCGGGTGCCCCATCCCATGCCCTGCTGCTTGATCTGGGCAGCCACAACTCCCTGGGTGGGGCAGTCCCAGAGGAGCTACCCAGGGTCACTCCCTACAAAGATCCAGAAACAACAGAGTGATCCTGCCAGGGTCTGATCTGGGAGAGAAACATCCCCAACTCTGAGGATGGTCATAGGCAACAGTAAAAATTAATCATGAGGCAGAATCAACAGAAAAACTCTGGCAATATGAATAATCAGAGTAGTTCAACTCCCCCAAGGAACACCATGGTAGATACAGCACAAGATCCCTTGCATAAGCAAATGGCTGAGATGTCAGAAATCGAATTCAGAGTCTTGATAGCAAATAAGATCAGTGGAATGGAGAAAAAGATGGAATTAGAATTTTAGGCCGTAATCCAAAAGATGACCCAAAAGATGTCTCAAGAACTGAACGACTTCAAAGACAAAATGACCAAAGATTTTTGACACACTCAGACAAGAAGTTGCAGCCCTCAAAGATCTGAGAAATACAGTAGAATCCCTCAGTAACAGAATGGAGCAAGCAGAAGAAAGGATTTCTGACATGGAAGACAAAGTTTTCAAACTCTTCCAAACTTCTAAAGAGGAAGAGAAATGGAAGGCAAAAACGGATCATTCTCTCAGACAGCTCTGGGATAACTCGAAGAAAACCAATATTTGCCTTATAGGGATATCTGAAAACGATGAAGCGGTGCCACAAGGCACAGAATCTCTTCTTTATGAGATTATGAAAGAGAACGTTCCAGACATGCCAAGAGATTCTGAAATTCAGATAGCAGACAGTTTCAGAACCCCAGCATGACTCAACCCGAATAAGACATCCCCCAGGCACATCATAATTAACTTCACTAAAGTTAATATGAAGGAGAAAATTCTGAAAG
>CAUYRH010043094.1:0-12182 GCA_963574655.1 Perodicticus potto | reverse complement strand
GGGTTACTGGAATAAGTTAAAGTGATGTGTAATTTCCACTTCACAACCTTCAGAAAATAAAGCTGCTTGCTGTATTCCAGGCACTGTTTCTGTTTCCTAGCAGGACATAACACAAACACACATGGTGCTGATGAGCTGTCTCCAACTATGCAGATGAGGATAAACAAGCAGTCTCCTTAGAACCGGACAAGGAGGGCAGCCCCTGTGGCTCGAAGGAGTAAGGCGCTGGCCCCGTATACCTGAGGTGGAGGATTCAAACTCGGCTCCAGCCAAAAACTGCAAAAAAAAAAGAACCAGACAAGAAATACACATACAGTACTTAGGGCAGTAGAGATGCTACCCCTAATTTCTGGAAGGCCTCAAGGAATGGAAAAAAAAAAAAAGAACTATTGGCTCGGCACCTGTGCCTCAACAGGCTAAGGCGCCAACCACGTACACCTGAGCTGGTGGGTTCGTATCCAGCCTGGGCCCGCCAAACAATGTCGGCAGCAACCAAAAAATAGCCCAGCATTGTGGCAGGCACCTGAAGTCCCAGCTACTTGGGAGGCTGAGGCAAGAGAATCGCTTAAGCCCAGGAATTGGAGGTTGCTGTGAGCTGTGACACCATGACACTCTACCCAGGGTGACATAGTGAGACTCTGTCTCAAAAAACAAACAAAAAAAGGCTCGGCACCTGTGGCTCAATGGGCTAAGGTGCCAGCCACGTACACCGGAGCTGGCGGGTTCGAATACAGCCCGGGCCTGCCAAACAACAATGGTGGCTGCAACCTAAAAATGGCCGGGCGTTGTGGTGGGCGCCTGTAGTCCCAGCTACTTGGGAGGCAGAGGCAGGAGACTCGCTTGAGCCCAGGAATTGGAAGTTGCTGTGAGCTTTGATGCCATAGCACTCTATCCAGGGTGACAGCTTGAGGCTCTGTCTCAAAAAAAAAAAAAAAAAAGAACTACTCAAGAGGCAAATCCCTCCTTTTTAGCAGTTTCCTGGCCTAGAAACTTGATTTTTTTTTTTTTTTTAAGTTAGAGACTGGGCCTCACTCTGTCACCCAGGCTGGAATGAAGTGGTTTGATCATAGCTCACCATAATTCTTGAACTACTAAGCTCAAGCATTCCTACTTCCTCAGCCTCCACTAAGTAGCTGGACTACAGGTCAGTGTCCACCACCCCTCTTTCTTATTTTTTTGTAGAGACAGAGTCTTGCTATATTGCCCATGTTGGTCTTCAAAATATGGCCTCAAGTGATCCTCCTACCTAAGCCTCCCAAAGTTTGGGGATCATAGGCATTAGCCACCTCGACCACTAAAACTTGCTCTTTTTAACCTGAATATCTGTTACCTCCTTTGGACTCACTAGGCTATTTTTAAAACCTATTAAGTATTGGCTCGACGCCCGTAGCACAGTGGTTACAGTGCCAGCCACGTACACTGAGGGTGGTGGGTTCAAACCTGGCCCGGGCCAGCTAAACAACTACAAGAAAAAATAGCCGGGCGTTGTGGTGGGCACCTGTAGTCCCAGCTACTTGGGAGGCTGAGTCAAGAGAATTGCTTAAGCCCAAGAGTTTGGGGTTGCTGTGAGCTGTGACACCATGGCACTCTACTGAGGGCTATAGACATAGTGAGACTCTGTCTCAAAAAGAAAAAACAAACCTATTAAGTATTCAAAACATTCCACAATCATATTTAATGTCTTATAAAGAAAAAGAATATTGGGGCAGCACCTATGGCTCAGTGGGTGGGGCGCCAGCCCCATATACTGAGGGTGGGGGGATTCAAACCCAACCCAATAGTCGGGTGTTGTGGCAGGCACCTGCAGTCCCAACTACTTGGGAGACTGAACCAAGAGAATTGTCTAAGCCCAAGAGCTGGAGGTTGCTGTGAGCTGTGATGCCATTGCACTCTACGGAGGGCGACAAAGTAAGACTCTATCTTTAAAAAAAAAAAAAAAGGGAAAAAAAAGAATACATAGGCCTAAGAATAAGAATATTCATCTCAGGCTCGGCACCTGTGGCTTAGCGGGCTAAGGCGCCAGCCACGGTGGCTCATGCCTGTAAACTAGTATTTGCCTTATCTCACACGCAAAGGGCTGTAACACACTCTACCTGGTTTTCCAGCCTATAAAACAACCTGCTTTTATTTTTGTCTTTGAAATAAAGTCTTTTGACCAGGCTAGAGTTCCAGGGCATCACCCCAGCTCAAAGCAACCTTAAACTCCTGGGCTCAAGCAATCCTCATGCCTCAGCTTCCCAAATAGCTATGACTGGACTCCACTACAATGCCTGGCTAGTTTTTTCATTTTTAGTAGAGACAAGGTCTCACTCTGGCTGGTCTCCAACTCCTAAGCCCAAAGGATCCTCCTTCCTTAGCCTCCCAGTGTTAGGATTACAAGCATAATTCACAAACCACACCCTCACAATCTGCCATTTTAATCTTCCTTAAAAACTGCTTTCATCATATCACGTGTTCTTAATTCAATGTTGTCCACCATGAAAGAGCTAAGGAAATTTTACCCCAAAATATGATTCCTTGGTATAAAGATTAGTTTGAATTAAAGACTATTCATGGCTTGGTGCCCGTAGTTCAGTGAGTAGGGACCAGCCACATTACACCAAGGCTGGCGGGTTCGAGCCCGGCGCCAGCCTGCTAAACAACAATGACAAGTGCAATCAAAAAATACTCAAGCATTGTGGCAGGGCAGTCGCCTGTAGTCCCAGCTGCTTGGGAGGCTGAGCCAAGAGAATCGCTTAAGCCCAAGAGGTTGCTGTGAGCTGTAATGCCAGGGCATTCTACCCAGGGGTGACCTAATGAGACTCTGTCTGGAAAAAAAAAAGACTATTCATAATCAGGAAACACTGTAGGAAGACTTTCCTCTATCTACCTACTAAAGGGACTGCAGGCCTCCTTATCACATGCTAATAGACCTGGCTCCAAGGTCATTTGAAGCACAATACCTGTCCCTCAGGTTAATTTACAAATCAATCTGTTTCCCTTTATCTACATATCCCCCCTAGCAACCGCTTACAGCACCTAATACTTTCCAAATTCTCTCCCCGCTCCCTTCTAAAAGGCATCTTTAAAAGTCACTGATCGTCTCTGAAACTAAGAAATCATTCTTGTGGTTCCCCCCACGCTCATGGTATTTGGAAATAAACCTTTCTCTTATTCATCTACCATAACTGTAAGTTGATCTTTTCAGCGAACCAACCAAAGGAAAAGGGCAAGTTTCGCCGCGCTCCCTACAACTGCCTACAGAACAAAATCCAAACTCTTTAGCCTAATATTTAAGTCTTTTACAACCTAACATAGTGGGGAAAACACTAGGTGATAAAGATTACATAAATACCATGAATCCACGGGTATTTTGCCCTGAATTATGGGTAGAATCATAGAATCTGACAGCTAGAAAGAAACTATTAATCTTACTGTGCCTGGCCCAGTGTTGCTTTGAGGTCTAAATAAGGACAAATATGAAAGCTCACTGAAAACTATCAATCACTCTACAAATACAATATGTCGGTTTTACTATCCTGTACTCAGACAAAAATCAAGAGTCGCAGAACTTCTCAGGATATAATAGATCAGACCCCTATGAGAGTAAAGAGAATTCCTCTTTTCTGAAGATACGATCATTTGAGTCCTTAAAACAATATATTAACAGGAAAAAGTGTATACAAATTTATTACATGCACATGTGTGCAAAACATTCATACAAAATATGAAAACACAAAGAAAGGACTAGATGGCTTAAGTTTCTACATCCCAAGGTTACAGGGGAAAAAAAGTACCTGGAGGGTGGCTAGATGGGCCTGGCTAGGGAAAGTAGCCTTGTGATGCAGATCTCAGGGTTAGGGACTCTTAGAAAGCAAGGTTGGTAGTAGCCTGGGGCAAGTTTCTGGGCAAGCCTTTCAAAGGTGTCAGACTCTCGGTCTCAATCTCCTAGGAGAGTTAATCTTTCTTAGGTGTGGACAAGCAGGGGGAGGGAGTGCTGAAAAAGCCTGCCAGCTTATTTCACAAATGTAGTTTTTCTCTAAAGATGCAAATCTCCTCCACAAAAGGCAGCTTTCCAGAGCTATTCCGGGTCTGCAGTTTCTCTGAAACACCATCTTGAAATATGTCAAAGAGGTATATTTTGGGGTGCGATATTCTGTTAGGTACACAATCAAGTTGTGACTTTCCCAGTGAATTAAGTGATTATCTGAAAGCCAGGTCATAAAGCCAATGAGACCAGCTACTCTGACCTCTTTCTTCTACCCTATGAAAGAGGCATTCAGGAAGTATTTGCTGAGTGACTGAGTTCCTAAAATACAACTGAACAAAGATGTTAAAAAAGGATGATACGTCAAAGAGGGAACCATCCCAGGTTTCCGTGACAGATGCTTCCATCTACATGGTGAACAATACAAGAAATTCGAAAGGAGAAAGTGATGCTCAGCTACTCAGCTTGTGCTCCAGAATTTCTCTAAACCAAGATTGGACTATAAAAGTATAAGTTTGGGAGGCGGCGGGGTCTTGGTGTATGGCACACCTTTTGGGGGCAAAACACAATTGTAAAAGGGACTTTACCTAACAAATGCAATCAGTGTAACCTCGTTTCTTTGTACCCTCAATGAATCCCCAACAATTTAAAAAATATATGTATAACTTTATTTTACATTAGAGAAAAGGAAGAGAGTAGGGGAAGAGATGAGAAAGACAGAAAAGAGCAGAGTAGGGAGTGACAGAAGAGGCAATGGGGGGACAGAAAAGGAACTAGAGACGGTGGGACATCCCAAGGTCAACCCTGAGGTCCAGTGGGAAGCTGAATTTAAGGACAGAGGAGAAGTAATAGCAGCAGAATACCTTTTTCTAGGTGTTTCCAATCCTTAGGCCTGATTGTTCCTCTATCAGGAACACTCAGGAATCACTTGAGGCTTAAAGGAACAAATTCTAAAAAACAAAGGAACTGGGGAAATGTAAAGAGAATTTAATTTCCTTTTGGTCAACTAGGTTCCTCAATGTACAGAGATCCACAGTGTAGGGAGGAGAAACTGGCAAGAGAAAAGAAAGGCTAAGAGAGTCTATGCCTCAATGAAAAACAATGTGTTAGTAATTCTTCTATTATTTCACTATAAAGACCTACTATCCCTACAGAAGTTATGCTTGTGACTCTAATGAGAAATGCAGGTCCCAATGGTAAAAAATATTCCATAGGAAATGTGGACTTTGTTCTAAGGATTTAGCAGGTATTTTTTTCATCCTCCAGACATTCTTCTTGCCTCCTTGCAGTAACAGTCACATCCCTCGTGCCCATATTTGGTTCTGGGAGGAACAGAAACCGTAAGCTTGTCAAACCAGAATGAATCTCAGAACTCATCAGAGCTTAAGTGTTGGCTTGCAAGTGACACAGCCATTTGTATCCAAAAGGAGGGTGGATAACACGAATGGGGACAGGGGAGAAGAATGAAAGAGATGTGGCTCCATCCCTAACTTTTTTTTTGGAGACAAGAGTCTCACTCTGTTGCCCTGGGTAGAGTGCCCTGTCATCACAAAACAACCTCAAACTCCTGGGCTTGGGCAATCCTCTTGCTTTGGCCTCCCAGAGTGATAGGATTAGACTCGAGCCACTCCACCACCACCACTGGTCCATAACTTTTTAAATAGGGGGACTGGCATGGTGGCCCACATCAGTAATTCTTTCTAGCACTCTGGGAGGCTGAGGCAAGGCAGATGGATTGCTTGAGCTCAGGAGTTCAAGACCAGCTTGACCAAGACTGAGATCCCATCTCTAACAAAAAATAGAAAAAACTAGCCAGGTATTGTGGTGGAATGTAGCAGTGAGCTATGATGATGCCATTACACTCTCGCCTTGTCTCTAAGAAAGAAAAGGAAAAGAAAAAGAAACTTATTTTCTAAAAATAAATAAAAATTAAAAATAAAAAGGCAGCTGGGTGCCCGTAGCTCAGTGGTTAGGACACTGGCCACATGTTCTGGGGCTGGTGGGTTCAGACCCCCACTTGGGCCTTCTAAACAAAAAAAAAGCAGCTGGGCATTGCGGCCAGAGTTTGAGGTTGCTGTGAGCTGTGATGCCATGGCACTGTACCAAGGGTGACAAAGTGAGATTGTCTCAACAAAAAAATAAAAACAAATTAAAAGGTGGCAAGAGGAACAGAGGCATCTAGTTGGAAAGTCTACATGGACAGTGAGAGAGAGAGATTAGACTATGGGCAAATACAGGTAGAAGTGAATGGGATTGATGTTTAAAATGTTACTAAGTTTTGCTGGAGAAAAGGAAAAGGAGCAAAGGACTATCATGATTGTTAGATAATTGCAAAACTTCATCTCCCTTTCCCAATTATCCACTGAAAAGCTCTAACTTATGGCCTGCCCCCACGGCTCTTCGCGCCAGAGCTGTAACACCCGATTGGCTATTCTACCATCTCGTCACCTCCCCTAACCCAGTCTATATCAGGTGCCCCTTTTACTCTTCTCTCTTTTTCTCTTCCCCCTCTGTCCCCCATGTGTCTTCTCTCTCTCTCTTCTCTCCTCTCCTCTCTTCCCCACTTTCTCTCTCTTTCTCCCCTCCTCCTTAATGCTGCTCTGCAGCTTCCCCCGCCAATAAAGACCAATAAAGACCTTTCGTACAAGCCTTGGTGTTCTGTGAGGTTTATGCCGGTCAAGTGCCCCCCTTTCAATGATCCCTCTGGAAACCAAGACTGGTCTTCATTCTCTCTGAAGATGAATAAGCACCTTAACTTGTCTTTCCAAAAATGCTTGGAATTATAACTTTTGTTAAGTGATTAAACTGCTTTTCAAAATAAACAAATTCAAATATAAACCCCTACAGCTCATATCATACACAAAAATTAATTTGAGATGGATCACAAATCTAAATATAAAAACTAAAACTATAAAGCTTCTAGAAGAAAACAGAACATCTTTACAACCTTAGGGTAGGTAAAGAGCTCTTAGAACACAGAAAAGTACTAACCACAAAAAAAACATTGGCTGGCTCAGCACCCGTAGCACAGTGGTTATGGTGCGGCCACATACACTGAGGCTGGTGGGTTTGAACCTAGCCTGGGCCAGCTAAACAACAATAATAACTGCAACAAAAAAATAGCCAGGTGTTGTGGCAGGCACCTGTAGTCCCAGCTACCTGGGAGACTGAGGTAAGAGAATATACTATTAATGACAAGAGTAGGCAACACACACACTGGGAGAAAATATTCACAAAATCCTAATAATACATATACTTTTTTTTTTTTTTTGAGACACAGTCTCACTATGTCACCCTCAGTAGGGTGCCATGGCCTCACAGCTCACAGCAACCTCAAACTGCTGGGCCCAAGCAATTCTCTTGCCTCAGCCTCCCAAGTAGCTGGGACTACAGACACCCCGCCACAATGCCCAGCCATTTTCCTGTTGCAGTTGTTATTGTTGTTTAGCTGGCCTGGGGCCAGGCTTGAACCCACCAACCTCGGTGCATGTGGCTGGCGCTATAACCACTGTGCTACAGGTGCCGAGCCCCTAACATGTATTTTTAAAAGGACTTGCATCCAAAATAGAGTTCCTGGGCGGTGCCTGTGGTTCAGTGGGTAGGGCGCCAGTCCCATATACCGAGGGTCCCTGGCCAGCTAAAATAGCAATGACAACTGCAACAAAAAAAGATCTGGGCGTTCTGGTGAGCGCCTGTAGTCCCAGCTACTTGGGAGGCTGAAGCAAGAGAATCACTTAAGCTCAAGAGTTGGAAGTTGCTGTGAGCCGTGACACCATGGCACTCTACCGAGGGCGACAGAGTGAGACTCTGTCTCAAAAAAAACAAAACAATACAAAACAGAGTTCCTGCAAATCAATATGAAAAATACATAATCCGATTAAAACCAGCACTCCACAAAGGCAGACATATGATCAGCCAAGAAGCAAGGATAAAACTGTTCCACACCATTAGTCACAAGGGAAAGGCAAACTAAACAGCTACAATTGAAAAAGCTAATATCAAAATGTTGGCAAGGATGGGAACCAACTGGAACTTAATACATTTCTAGTAGGAGTGTGAAATAACAGAACTGTTTGGGAAACCTGGTTAGTAGTTTCTTACAAAGTTAAACATGGGCCGGGCACAGTGGCTCATGCCTGTAATCCCAGCACTATGGGAAGCCGACATGGGTGGATTGCCTGAGCTCACCAGTTCAAGACCAGCCTCAGCAATACTGAGACCTCCATCTCTAAAAATAGCCAGGTACTGTGGCAGGTTCCCATATTCCCACCTAATTGGGAGGCTCAGGCAAGAGGACTGCTTGAGCCCAAGTCTGAGGTTGCTGTGAACCATGACACCATAGCACTCTACTGGGGGCAACAAAACAAGAATCAAACAAACAAACAAATAAAAAAAGTTAAACATGTATCTATGCTTTCCCAATGAACAACATCACCACTTCTATTTGCCCAAGAGAAGTAATAACATGTCCCCAAAAAACCTTGTACAAGAAGGTTCAGAGCAGCTTAATTTATATTATCTCCAAACTGGAAACAACCCAAAAGTTCAACATCTAGCAAATGGATAAACAAATTGTGATATATTCGTACAATAAAATAATACTCAGCAATAAAAAGCAATGAGCCATTGTTATACCCACTTCCAATAACATGAATGAATGAATGAATGAATGAACATAAATGAAGTCATGCTAAGTGAAAGAAGATGGATACAAAAGAGTACACACAGCATAATCCCATTTATATAAATAGGCAAAATGTACCTGTGGTGACAGACGGAGTGGGGGTGGTGTGGTGGGGATTAACTGGTAAGAGACACCAGGGAACTATCTGGAGTTCTGGAAATGTTCTCAAGGAATATGGGTTACATTTGCATTTAACTGTAGATTTTGTCATTTGTAAATTGAAATTAAATAAAAAACAAGAAAAAAGATCTCTAGTGTAAGTAGCTGAAATCATTATGCTTTATTATCAGATTGAAGAAACCCATGGGACCTAAACATCACCAAAGTTCTCTTAGCCTCCGTTTTTCTACCTGCAAATGGGCAATAAGAAAATCTACCAGGTCAGGTAGGGTGGTTCACAGTGGCTAGGATTCAGTGCTTTCACCACCATGGCCCAACACACCATGAAGATGAGATGTTCTGGCTCAGTGGCTGTAGCACAGTGGTTATGGCGCCAGCCACACACACTGAGGCTGACAGGTTCAAACCCAGCCTGGGCCAACTAAACAACAATGACAACTACAACAAAAACAAAAAAAACGAGGTGTTGTGGCAGGTGCCTATAGTTCCAGCTACTTGGGAGGCTAAGGCAAGAGAATCACTTAAGCCCAAGAGTTTGAGGTTGCTGTGAACTGTGATGCCACAGCACTCTATGAAGGGCAACATAGTAAGACTCTGTTCCCCTCCCCCCAAAAAAAGATCAGAGGTTCTGGCATAGAACCAGGGTGAAGGTCAGCAAGAAAGGAGAGAAGGCCAGTTCAGGGATAAGGAAAGACTTTAATAGACGAAAAAGGAGAATGCAGACTGACCAGGTGTCAGCTCAGCTCTCAAAGTTGCAAAAGACTTTTATTAGCCTCATCAGTATAGCTGGAATGGGGCAGTGAGCCCGGAGTATCACCCAGGGCTCTTCTCTAGTGCCAGGCAGGATTATGGGCATGTTATTAGGATTATGGATCAGGATTATGAGTAGGAAGTTTCCAGGAACTCTGGCCTTGAGGCACTCCAGGAGTCTGGAGAGGACATTGCTGGTTTCTGACCCAATTTTCTAAAATGGCTGCAATCCTGTCAGGGTTATGAGAATTCCTTTCCCACACTTATCTTGCAAAGCAGGAAGTTATTTACTAAGATGAGCCCTTATAGTAGACTCTTATGGGAGTATCTGCCCTTTTTTCAGAAAACCTGTTTTTTATAACTGACTCTATTCCATCCAGATGGCTCCTGAAATGAGGGGGTAAGGGAATTTAGGGGAGCTGCCTTGCTCTTCAGGGCTTCCTGCTCCCTAAGCACACAACTACTTTTAAAATGTTCATGAAGGGCAGCGTCTGTGGCTCAGTGAGTAGGGCGCCAGATCCATATACCAAGGGTGGCGGGTTCCAACCCAGCCCCAGCCAAACTGCAACAAAAAATAGCCAGGCATTGTGGTGGGGGCCTGTAGTCCCAGCTACTCAGGAGGCTGAGGCCAAGAGAATCACCTAAGCCCAAGAGCTGGAGGTTGCTGTGAGCTCTGACGCCACAGCACTCTACCGAGGGCAATAAAGTGAAACTTTGTCTCAAAAAATAAATAAATAAATAAACAAATATCCATGAAAATCAAAGTTTTAAGGCCTGTAATCCTAGTACTCTGGAAGGCTAAGGTGGGTGGATCCCTTGAGCTTAGTTCAGAGACCAGGCAGATGGAGGTGTCTTTTCTAAAACTAGCAGGATGTAGTGGTGGGAGCCTATAGTCCCAGCTACTAGGGAGGCTGAGGCAGAAGGATTCCTTGAGCCCAAGAGTTTGAAATTGCTGTGAGCTATGACACCACAGTACTCTACCTAGGGTGACTAAGTGAGACCCTGTCTCAAGAAAAAAAATTAAAGTTTTGGATAACCAAATTACATTTAAAGATATGAAGGAAATTCACTACTAAAAAAGCCTAAGTTGTTCTGTAAAACACAAAAGTTTTTATAAACATTACTGGCACTTAAACCAGGTTTCCCACATACAAGGTTTACACAAAGCAACATTTTTTTTTTTTTTTGAGACAGAGCCTCAAGCTGTCCCTGGGTAGAGGCTGTGGCATCACAGCTCACAGCAACCTCCAACTCCTGGGGTCAAGCGATTCTCCTGCCTCCGCCTCCCCAGTAGGTGGGACCACAGGCACCTTCCACAACGCTGACTATTTTTAGGTTGCAGCCGTCATTGTTGTTTGGTGGGCCCAGACTGGATTCAAACCTGCCAGCTCAGGTGTATATGGCTGGCGCCTTAGCCACTTGAGCCACAGGTGGCGAGCCCACATTTTTTTTTTTTTTTTTTTTTTTTTTTGAGACAAGTCTCATTCTGTTGCCTGGGGTAGAGTACCATGGTGTCATAGCTCACAGCAACCTCAAACTTTC
The DNA here is from genome assembly GCA_963574655.1 of Perodicticus potto. Lineage (NCBI taxonomy): Eukaryota > Metazoa > Chordata > Mammalia > Primates > Lorisidae > Perodicticus > Perodicticus potto. Next base: position 1,119 of record CAUYRH010043094.1, on the reverse strand, counting down.
GGGCTGAAGCAATCCTCTGGCCTCAGACTCCTGAGTAGCTGAGACTACAGGTGCCCACCACAACACCCAGCTCATTTTTCTATTTTTTGCAGAGACAGGCCTGGCTCTTGCTCAGGCTGGCCTAGTACTCCTAACCTCAAGCAATTCACCCACCTTGGCTGTGCTAGGGATCACAGGCATGAGCCACTGTGCCCAGCCCTAAAGCAACATTCTTGTTCCCATTTGCTAGAAAGCTTTCTAATTATCTTCTGAAAGGCCATATATTTTCAAATGCTAAGACAGGCACACCAATAACTACTTTCCACAATGAGCACGCTCACACAGTAGACAAAGCATGCTGAGTACTCCTTTTATCACACCAACACTGTCTGGTTGGATTACAGCCAACAACAGGGCTCAAGTAGATTTATCTTTCTGTAGATCACATAGTACGTTTGCCTAATGCAGTGCCCTGGATTTTACAAATTACATTCACTGATGTAACTTGCAAGATTCGAACATTTTCAAAGGGGACACAGACATTTGTATAAAATAGTCTGTCTTGATTTAATGCACCAACTATTTTGAAACTACACACTGTACTACTTTTGCTCTAATTTTAAATTCCTGTAAAGAATTTCTTGGCTTTTAGCATATTCAAGGTTGAACCAATATGGTGATGCTCTATCCACATCTACACTAAACAGAAAGAACCCACCCATACTAAAGATCTGTTTGAAAGCTTTTAAGGCCAAAAATTTCTATTGTGTGGCCATGATAGGCAGCGACCAAAGGAAACTTGAAACTATAAATAGCACAGTGAACACCCATATGGGGGAGAGGGAATGTTTTGTTTATAACAGTACACGACAGGGTTTGGGAATACGACTTAATGTCCATATTACATCAAAAAATTATGAGCCGGGAGGCGCCTGTGGCTCATCGAGTAGGGCGCCAGCCCCATATACCGAAGGTGGTGGGTTCAAACCCGGCCTCGGCCGAACTGCAAAAACAGGAAAATAGCCAGGCGTTGTGGTGGGCGCCTGTAGTCCCAGCTACTCTGGAGGCTGAGGCAAGAGAATCACCTAAGCCCAGGAGTTGGAGGTTGCTGTGAGCTGTGTGACACCACGGCACTCTACC
>CAUYRH010043093.1:0-22614 GCA_963574655.1 Perodicticus potto | reverse complement strand
TAAGGCTGTGAGGTGTCTCAGTCCCGCCTTTAGGCTGCTCAGTCACTAGATTACTCATTCCCACCCGATGCCTGTTCTGGGACCCTGAGGGTGGAGCTTGCCAGGGCAGTTCTCCCACAATGGCTCCACACAGCCCACCACCAAATACTGGCAGCTCCGTCTGGCTCAGTGGCCCAGTCTGAGGCCCCAGACAACACTCAAACCCCGCCCCCCACTCCTGCCCAAGTTCTCCCAAGGCAGTTCAACCGAGTGCCAAGTCCAAAAGAAACCCAAACAGCTCACAGGCAAGGCCTTTCCAGCCTGCAGTCCCACTGTTGCCCCACCCACAGCCGCTGACAGGATCAGACCGAATGAACAGATGCAACCACTTGCCCAGTCTCCACCGCTTTTGCCTTCCTCAGGGTGTCCAGAAGCTTCACGCTGTCTCCCTGTGTCCCCAAGGGGAAGTTCCTGGTTAGATCCCGCCTGCCAGAGATGCCTGAAGTCCTCTCTCCCCGGTCTCACCGTGCCCAGCCACAAGGAAGCTGTTACTCGGCTGCCATCTTGCTCTGCCCCCCCAAAACTTCATTTTTAGTGTATTTATTGTTATTAATATATACTTTTCTATTAGAACTACTTTTGCCATGTCCAGCAGGCATTGGTGTGTTGTGTTTCTATTGTCTTTTGTGTGAAGGAAGTTCTAAATTTCTCTTTTGATTTCTTCTCTGACCTGTTGGATATTTAGGAGTATGTTGTTTAATTTCTACACATTTTTGAATTTTAAAATTCCTCCTGTTGTTGATTTCTAATCTTATAACATTGTGATCAAAATCAATACTTGATATGATTTCAGTCATCTTAAATTTGTCAAGATTTGTTTTTGGCCTATCATTTGGTCAGTCCTGAAGAATATCCTGTGTGCACTGGAGAAGAATGTGTACTCTGCTGCTGTTGAATGGAAAGTTCTATATGTATCTGTTAGGTCCATTTTATCTGCCATGCAGTTCAGTACCAATATTATATTATTAGTTTTCTGACTGGTTGATCTGTTCATTTTTGAAAGTGGGGTATTGAAGTCCTCTACTATTATTATACAACATATTTCTATCTATTTCTCCCTTGTGTCCATAATATCTGATTTATATATAGGGTGTCCATAAAGTTCATGTGCAACATTATTTAAAGTTACACATGAAATTTATGGACACCCTATATTTAGGTTATCCAATATATACTTACAATTAGGTATATAATTGGGTGCATATATACTTACAATTATTATATCTTCTTGATAATTGGAGCCCTTTATTATTAAATAATGACCTTCTTATCTCTTCTGAAAATTTTTTACTTGAGTTTATTTTATCTGTATAATAGCTACACCTGCTTTTTCATAGAATGAAAATGGAATGTCATCCTCTCCTCTTCACTTTCAGCATGTGTATGTTCTTAAGGCTAAAGTGAGTCTCTTGTAGGAAGCATGGAGTGGGATCATGTTTTTTAAATCCATCTAGCTACCCTATTACTTTTGATTGAAGAATGTAATCTATTTACATTCAAAATATTTATTGGTAGATAAGGACTTACTACTGCCATTTTGTTAATAGTTTTCTGTTTGTTTTGTAGATCTTTTGTCCTTTTCTTTCTCTCTTCTTGTTTATGGTGATTTGTTGATTTTTCCATAGTGCTATTTTTTATCCCTTTCTTTTTATTACTTGTGTATCTGCTATATTCTGTAGCTTTGTGGTTAGCATGGGGTCTATATAAAAGCATAGTTATACTATTTTTTTACACTGATACCAGCTTACTTCAATTGGATATAAATAAAAACTCTAGACTTTTACCCTTCACCCACAATTTATATTTTTGATGTCACAATTTATACTTTTATTACGCATTCTTATAATTAGGATTCCTGTGTATGTGACTTGACTCTTGCTATTTTTAAAATTCTTTCTTTGTCTTTGACTTTTTTTTTTTTTTGAGACAGAGCCTCAAGCTATCACCCTGGATAGAGTGCTGTGGCATCACAGCTCACAGCAACCTCCAACTCCTGGGCTCAAGCGAGTCTCTTGCCTCCGTCTCCCAAGTAGCTGGGACTACAGGCGCCCGCCACAACGCCCGGCCATTTTTTGGTTGCAGCCATCATTGTTGTTTGGTGGGCCCGGGCTGGATTCAAACCCTCCAGCTCAGGTGTACGTGGCTGGCACCTTAGCCCGTTGAGCCACAGGCGTCAAGCCTTTGTCTTTGACTTTTGACAGTTTAGTTATAACATTCTTCAGAGAGGAACTCTTTGGGTTGAATCTGTTTGGAGACCTTTGAGATTCATAGATCTTGATGTTGATATCTCTTCTAAATTTGGGAAGTCTTTAGTATTATATAATTAGATAAGCTTTCTGTTTGTATCTTTGTCTCTTCTCCTTCTGATGATCACATAATATGAATGTTTGTCTACTTACTGATCCTATAAGTCCTATAGGCTGTCTTCACTCTTTTTTCATTCATTTTTTTCCCCTCTCGGTAATTTGAAAAACCCTATTTTAAAGTTTAGAGAGACTTTCCTATGCTTGATGTAGTATGCTGTTGAAGCTCCCTGTTGCATTTTTTATAATATTTTATTCATTGACTTATCTTGCTCCAAAATTTCTGCTTGGTTCTTTTTATTTAATAATACCTATCTCTTTTCTTTAAATTTCTCATTCATAACCTGAATTGTTTTCTTCAGTTTGTTGACTTGTCTATCTTTTCTCTTATATCTTGCTAAATTTCCTTAATGTTATTATTTTGAATTCCTTTCCAAGCAACTCATAAATTTCTTTTTCTTTGGATTTATGTACTAGAGAATTATTGGGTTCATTTGGTGGTGTCATATTTGCTGTTTCATATTTAATTTTCCTGCATTGATGTCTGAGCACCTGGTGGAACCATCACCTCTTTAACCAACTTTACAGAGGAATTTTCATAGGGAAAAACTTTCACCTGAGATGGGTCTTAGTGTTCTTGTTGGGAAAGGTGTGGTTACTTTGGTTCCATATGTATACACAGTGTTATAGCCTTTGTGCAGCTCTTGCAGCTACAGTCAAAGTCAATGATGACTATGGGTGCCTCAGTGGTCTAAGCAGTAGGAGTCTATGGCAATGGCAATGGCAATGGGAACATTGATTGTTAGGGTCTTCAGTGGCAAGGGCTTTTAGATCCTTTTGTACTTATTTTTCTCACAATGAAGACCCTTAGCTGAGGCAATGCCTCTTGGTGTCATATCTGACATGAGCAGTTGCAGTGGTGCCGGACTCCAGGACATAGGTCTTCAGAATGGCTGTGGAGTCAGACTCCTAGGCTCAGAATCTTAAGAACCTATTATGGCACGTGGGTCTTGTGATGTAAGTTTACTTTCACTCTTTTTCATTCTCTTGTTTTTTTTTAAATATAGAGCACTCCTAATCAGCTCAGGCCCAAAGGGAGGGCCTGGGAAGGCAGTACAGAGTACTGGTGAAGTAGTGTGGTGAAGAAGAGGTGCTGTAGAGTTTGGGCTCAGGGTACAGCTACAATTCTTTGAGGCCAGGTGTAGCAGCAGCAAGGACTTCAGAATAGTGGAAAACAACTGTGGCTTTGATCCTGAGAGGCAGGGAGCAGGATAGTGATGACTCCACTCCCCAGGGAGAGGGTTGTCTTAGACAGTTAGACTCTAGGGGCCTAGTCCAGTTCCAGGGAAGCAGGATACAACAGTTGTTTGGCCTGTAGGGTGAAGTGTCTCAGCTCAGCCAATGCTCTATTTCTCTAGGATGTGGGCTACCATGTCACTTCAGCCCTGGGATGCACAGCTGCTCAGCTTGGCCAAGGTGCCATGTTCCAAGGAGAATTCTAGGCAACTCTCTCCAGCACATGTGAGGACTTCAGGAGTTCCCAGTGGTGAGGATTGTAGGTATCCAAGGTGGTGATGGAGCTGCTGGGGTCTTCCTGCTTACCTTTTCTCTGCAGGGAGAAGTCCCTTCTGGTTCCAAGCTGATCCCAACTGGGGGATGGGTGGTGGAGACCAGATGTTTCCTTCCCTTCTCTGTGTCCATCCTGAATTTCTGTGCTCCACAGGGTTTCTGCTACTCCTTTGATGTACTCTGGCACCGTCCTTTAGATAGTTTCTTCTATCCGTCTGTTTATTTGTTGTGTTGGCTATCTGTGTGTGAGGGTGAGGACAAAGGGCTTCTAATCAGTTCTCTTGCTCTATTCCATTCAACCTTCCCCTGCATAACTCTTAAGTCTTCCCTTTCTGATTTGAGGTTACTTCAAAGAAATAAGCTATGTACAAAAATAATGATAGCCTATATTAGGAAAGGCCAATATATTTTATTTTCTCTGTTCAATGGATATGACTTGTAGATTGTTCTCCTATGTAAGTAAAAGAACTATTAACCTTTTTTGGATAGCATTTCAATGGTATTCTTATAAAACATGTTCATTAAATGTAGCTCAGGAATCACCGTAATATTTAAATTGGAATAATCATTGCGTGACAAATGAGATGATATTATTAATGTGATTTTAAAATGATCTGGCTGAATGTATTTCACACATTAGAGAAGAGTTTTAAATTTCCATTTTTATCACTAAAATCCTGGAACCTAGGTATTTGAGAAGTTAATCTCAAAGTTATAACAGTGTTAATGTTCTCATTTTTAACTTAATTTCTAAGCTTCATTCCACATCAGACACAGCTGGAGATGGAATTTACAGTAGAGCAGAATCCCAGAGGGACTGCCCACGAAATAGGCAGTGTCAGGGTAAGAGACAGACAGTACTTAGGGTAAGTGGAGGAACAGGAGGGAGGGTTAGGTTACAGAAATGATTGCTTTTGAAGGAGATGGGGAGGATGGGGTTCAGGAAGGAGGAGAAAATGCAGACTATAGTAATGGCACTGCCTGCAGACAGGATTTTGCCCTGTCCTATCAATAGAAAATGGCTTCCCTGGGACTGCTTCTGTAGAGTTTGTGATCAAGCAAGATTTGCAAGCAGTGGTGTAGCTAGACCCTGCCAGACCCTGGGGAGATTCATATGAAGTATTGTATCAAACAGTAGGGGGAAAGATCCTAGGGTTGTGTGGAGGGCCTCAATGACAGAGCTGGGTATTGTCAATGACTGTGCTCTTATTTACTATAGACAGAGACCAGGACTTCTGTTTCTGGTGCACTGTGCAACTACTTTAAGACAAGTAGGTGGAAAGGCAGAGTCTTATTGGTATTTCTTAAGACAAATTATAATTACTTGTCAACAAGAAAGAAAAAAGGTTTTATATGACTATGCAGTTAAAATGGCTCCTAGGACAAGGCCTGTGCTCTAGTCCAGAGTTACTAAATAACCCCCGTCTCCATCACACACCTGAGAAGCCTCTGAGTTCTCACTCCTGGTGAAGCAAGTTGGGGTTGATGTGAAAAAGACGGGAAAAAAAGCAGCCTTTCAGTAGCAAATTAACAGAGACCGGATTTTAAACACTTGGACAGCTAAAAGTTAAAGTGGAGATGACTCATCCTAAAGTTAGACCTTTAGGAAGAAAGTCCCTGTGATGGGATAGGAGACAACGAATCCCCACCGCTCTAAGCGAAAGAGCCCTTAAGATTAGAATTTGGATATTTTAGTGCATATCTCATCCTCCCCTATGTTGCCATGAAAGGATTTTTGTGACCACTGTCTCATACACACTGGGCCTGACTCATTGCAGACCACATTATGTATGGGACAGTCTCAGGATTGCCTAGGACTTTGGGAGCATGGGCGCCTTCGTATTTCTTGCCGTTTTGGTATCCAGCTGCATTCCTTAGGGAAAGGATTGCAAAGACCTGGCGCCTTTTTTCTTCTGTAGGGGAGACCCCAAAGGAGCGAAAGAGTGGAACCTGGCGCTGAATATTCCTTTTTCAAGGCAGTCAGCTCTGAGATTGGAAGAAACTTTGTTACACGTCGTCAAGTGCATGGGAAATTGGCAGTGTTGTCCAACACAACAGTGAAACAAAGGAAGGTGGGGTCTGTGCCGCAAGTCAGAAGAGATTCATTTTCCACACCTACATGTTAAGTCCCCAGAGAGAAAACTGTGCGGCAGCTTTGTCAGGATTCCAAAAAGTTTTCCTGGAGCAAGAAGTAATGAGATGAAGGAACTTAGTCATTAACATTCTTTTGGGGGGTGGGTTTTCACAAGAAAAACATTGAGGGCTAGCATTTATACTTCCTGCTATGACAGAGTAATTGATACTAGTCCTGTCCTCCCACCACAAACAACTGTAAACCAGACAGAATAGATGAGACAACTGTTTAGGTGTTGGACCGCAGGCAGAGCAGGCCTGGGATTATTCAGAGAAGGGAAACATGAGATTAGTCCCTTGTTTGCCCCGGATCTTTGATTAGGGAACTTTTCTAACATTGGCAAAATGAGGTGGAGCTCAGGAGCCTGGCCCTTGCTGAACTGACAGTGATTAGGGTTTGGAGCTGTGCTACTTTGTCAGGAGAGTGATGGAGAAGAGGAAGTTGCCTGGAGGGCAGTCCCAAGTGTTTCCTTAGGTGTTTACTGTAAGTCCAAGGTCTAGGCCTGGGCCACGCGTATGCTGGCAACACTCTGGGAGGTGCAGCGTGGAGAAGCAGAGTTCATCCAGTGTTTGGAGGTACTGATGTACCATTAGAGAGGCCAGGAAACCTTGCCGGGCCATGTGGGCATTCTGCTGAGATTACAGGAAGGCCACCCCACCAAGGCCAAGAAGAGGGAACTTGCCTTTGGGTAAGGGCCTGTCCTAAGGACAAAATACTTTTAAAGGAAGACAAGGTAATTCAGGCTGCACAATGTGCTGCACACAATGCACACATAAAATTAAACAAAAAAATTACGGGACATGTAAGGAAGCAAGAAAATGTGACCAAGTGTAAAACCCTGAGAAATAGTCTCCAAGATGATACATGTATATTATTATTATTGTTATTATTATTATTTATTTTATTTTTTTTGGCCAGGGCTGAGTTTGAACCCGCCACCTGAGGCATATAGGGCTGGCACCCTACTCCTTTGAGCCAAGGGTGCTGCCATATATATATGTATTAGATTTAACAGATAAGGACTTTAAAACAGCTATTATAAACATATTTAAGAACTTTAAGAAAAAAGATCATTCTAATGAGGGAATGTGAAAAAAATTAGAATATACAGAAATTATTTATTGGAACTCTAGAAACAAAAAGAGTATCTGAAATAAAAAGTCTAATCTGAAGAATAAAAAGAAAAATGTAATTGGAGTCTGCGAGAGAGAAGGGAGAGTGAATGAGGCAAACAATGTGAATATTCTTTAGATACATACAGGGTGTCTGTAAATTTGGTGTACGGTTCACTATGTTAAACTGTTTTAAATACTACAAAAACTTTATGTCCACCCTGTATATACATATACTTGACCGCAATGTCACAAAAAACCTGTACAAGAACATTCATAGCAACTTCATTCATGATACCCTCAAAATAGAAATAACACACATTTCATGGTGAATGAATAAATAAATTGTGGCATAAAGAGTTAATAGGATACTTTTCATTGGTATGACTAAATGACCTACTGAAATATGAAACAACAGGAATGAAGCTCAGAGAAACCTTATGTTGGGTGAAAAATTAAACCAGAAACAAAAAAGCACATTTGTGAATTCATGATGTGAAGTTGAGACCTAGCAAAATTAATGGATGACAATAGAAATTAGAACTCTGGTTGCTTATAGGAATAGGGAGTGTCTGGGAGGAAAATGAGGAAACTTTCTGGGTAATTGAAATGTTCTATATTTTGATTGCTGTGTTGATTGCACAAGTCCTGTCAGACACACACATGTGACAAAACTCATCTAACTGTACCAGTGCACACCTCTGAATATAAATTCTGCTGCAAAAAAAAAGTGATGGGAAAGGCATGAGGTAAGAGAATGGACTTCATTTTCTGGAGCCACGTGCAGTTGTCAGTCCCTAAATGGGGAGTGTGGAGGAGAGAGCAGAGAGGAACGTGGTGAATATAGTGTAAAGGAGGAGGTGAACCTGCCAGCAAATTGCACTGGAGCCAGGGAGGGAGTTTGTAGTAATGATGAGTGCTAAGCCTTGGGCAAAAGGGAATGAGGTCTAAGAAGGGTGTCTAAGGTTCGTTTGTGTGAAGCAGTGTAAAGACTCTCATCACCCTTTCGAGTAAACGTGAAGTAAAGGGCTCCTTTATTCTTGGCTTTCAGAATAGATCTGTGTTGCTTTTGAAAGTGTCACCATTCTGAGACTAGGCATATGAGGACTCAGATTCACGAGGGTGTTAGGTAGCATGCTCAAGCATTTCCAACTCTCTTGTTGAGCCATGACACAACTCTACATCCCAGCAGCATGGAGGTAGGGAGTGGGTAGGGGTGGAGGGTACCGAGGAGTGTAAATTTCTGGTTTCTTGGGTGAGAAAGGCCTTTGTAAGAAATTCTACAGGAGTCCTTATATCATCAAACAGTAAGGGCTAGTCTTGAAAGCCTAGTTTCTTTTTCTTTTTTTCATATTTGTTTTGTTGTCCTTTTTGTTGTTGTTGTTGGGGATAGAGTCTTACTCAGTTGCCCTCAGTAAAGTGCAATGGCATCATAGCTCACAGCAACCTCAAACTCTTGGGCTCAAACTCTTGCCTCAGCCTTCTGAGTAGCTGGGACTACAGGCACCCAACACAACTCCTGGCTATTTTTAGAGATGGAGCTCTTGCTCTTGCTCAGGCTGTTCCCGAACTCCTGAGCGCAAGCAATCCACCCACCTTGGCCTCCCAGAGTGCTGGGATTGCAGGCTTGAGCCACAACAAAGGGAAATCTCACTTGTGTTTCATAACTGAAAAATTCTGGAGATTTCTTCCTGAGTTGCTTGTGCAGAGCGAAATGCCCTATGGATTTATGTGCTCTCACAATTTGTTCGTAGCAACTTGGCATTCCCTCTCTATTCTTTTGCTCCAAGGGAGACTCCAAAGAATTCCCTGCTGTTCTGGCACAACTTAGAGCTATGAAAACCTCCTCAGAACATTCTGGGAGCAACTGGAATTTACTTTGTTTACTCCTCAGCCACTAAAGACCAACACTGGTCAAGGATTCGGCTTTGGTGCATGAATCCCTTTGTCACCAACTCCCTCTACTGGCCTTGAATCTCCAAGAAAAATTAAAGATAGCAACTCCAAACAAAAACAAAATGCTGTTTATTTATGAGTAAGCACTCAATGAAGCTTAATTATCTGCTGTTCTCACTTTCCTACCCACCCTCCCATCTTCACCCATCGACTCCAGCCCTGCCGTTGTTATACCGCGCGGCTCCTCGCTCTCAACCACCACACCTCAACTCATCTTTGTTGGGGTCAGCAATAAGGCACATCTCAAATAATGTGTTCTCTCTGTCTTTTCTCTTTTTCTAAATACAGAGTTCTTAAAATATGTATTTCCATAAACTGTCTCTAACTATTAGCAGACTTGTGCTTACTAGTTCTCCTTTGTATGTTTGGCAGATTTTAATGTTAAAATCTTGGATGGCATCTGATTTGGGGGAAGGATTAAAAGCAAAGGCAGAAGGGTGGGTAGGTAAAAGTTGAATTACCCTTAACAGTTCTGGGAATGATACCATATTTTAAAATCAATCCAGAATGGAAAATGGAAGTTGCTTTCAGGCATGACAGTCTAGCATTTATAGCTCGGTCTGTTTTCAGTTCTCCCAGAAGACAGATATCATGAAATGGTTTATGAAACTCCAAATCTCCTCTTAAGATGATGTGTTTTGGAGGCCTGGAAAAAGCCCTCAAACATGGAGTGCTCATGCTGATAAGTCTGTTTCTTATTCCTCTTCGACCTAGTGGGGAGGAAGGAGGAGTGGAGAGTGGAGTCCTGCATAAGAATTTGATGATGTTAAAGGAAAAAATGGTCCTGTTCAAGCCTTTGTCAGTGTTTTGGCCTGAGGTGTATAGACCTGTAGTAAATGGTTTCTGTCTGATAGAATGACTTAATGAGATTTGGGGTATGCAAATTTCAACTCAGGCCTCAGTTTGGAGTGGGAAGGGAGAATTAAACTTTCATATATAGTTAACTCTACAATATAGTAAATTGATATGATGTTAGTGATTGGGGCCGGCAGTCATTTGGGGGGCAAGGGTCCTACTTGAGAATTTGCTAGAATGAAAATTACTGAGAGTGACATTATCATGGGGGTAGCTTTAAAAGGACAAGAATTTGTTTTCAAAAAGCCTTTCAAAAACTTTGGCAGCTATTCTGTGTCATGAGCACATTGGTCGAGACGTGCCTCATCGGTGACCCCAGCAACGGTGCACTGAGGTGTGGTGGCTTAGAAGCATGGACGTGCACAGTGTGACAACAGAGGAGCTGGGATTGGGATGGTCAAAGATGGAAAGTGTGAAGGAAAATGAGAACTCTGAATAATAAAAATAGTAAGTTTTATTGAGTGTTTATTATACACATGTCAGGTATTAGAAACATTCTGTGTATTCTTTCACTGCCTTTTCCTAACAACCCTGGGATGTGGCTCTTATTCCCATTTGACAGTTAGTGAATGGTGGATCTAGGATTCAAACTCCTGTTTAGTACTCTTATTCTTTCATTGTTATTTTTTTTTTGAGGCATACTCTGACTCTGTCATCTGGGTAGAGTGCTGTGGGGTCATAGCTCACAGCAATCTCAAACTCCTGATTCTCTTGCCTCAGCCTCCCAAGTAGCTGGGATTGCAGTTCATTTTTCTATTTTTAGTAGAGATGGGGTCTTGCTCTTGCTCAGGCTGGTGTCAAACTCCTAGCACAAGCAATCCACCTGCCTCAGTCTCCCAGAGTGCTAGGTTTGCAGGCAAGAGCCACTATGTCTGGTTGGTACTCTTATTCTCATAGGCCATGGAGAAAATTTATATGTAGTTCTTTATCTGAATGAAATTAAAATACAATCAACAAATATGCATTGATCATACTATACAACTTTGTGAGGACATAAATTTCAGAGCCCCATTTAAAAAAAAAAAGAAAGAAACCTATGTCAGACGATATTTCTCTTCCCCAAAGCCAAAGCAAAAATAAAAGCATGTCTTCTTCCACATCTATCCCTATCTCCTAGTTTCCGTCCTTGGTCTAAGGCTTTCTTTCATGTCTGGAAGGTCTCATAGCCATTTCCCTTCTACATAGTTTTACTCTACCCAGCACAGGGATGAGCATATTCTGAGACGATGTGCCAGGTTTTCATTATTCGTTTTTGGGGGAATGAGAGAGGAGGAAAACTCCCTCTCAGTTGCCCCCCTCATCTCCTCATTTAAGAAGCCGTTGCTGTGAAAGTAGCACTCCAAAATTCGTGCTCCTTAGATACACCATGGAAATGGCTGAAAAGGATTGGCACTGGGGACTCAATAAACTTTATCCTTTTCAAGTTCAGAGCCAACTAAGGGGGGTTAGCAGTCAACAAGCTGGAATTATAATGTCATCGTTATTACTATTAAAGCAGGTTAGATCACGGACTTTCAGACTGGTGGCCCAGTGGGCTTGTAGATACTCCCGCTGCATTAGACAGAATTAGGTACCAAATAGGTGCGGGAGGCCTCTGATGACATTGCTGCCTCTGCAGACCCTGTGGCACGAAGCAGGAGTTACCTAATTCCTTCCGCTCTCTTTTTCCTTCCTTCTTTCCTCCCTCACTTCCTCTCTCCCTTTTCTTTTGTATGAATGGAGTTCCCGTGATGTGCCAGCACTCTTCTACATGCTGAGAATGAAGTATTGAACAAGAAAGACGTAGAGCTGGAAGGAATTCACGTATTCTTAATGCAGACCGATCTGGAAAGAAAATCCCAGAAACACCTCAGCTGATTATGCTAAATTTCTTCTTCCAAACTCGGTGTGCTCTATAACCACAAAAATGACAGATGTTTACCTCAGCCAATTTTCTACCCTATAAAATGGTAATAAGAATTCTTCCCTTGAATAACTCCTCAATTTCTTAAGTCAAATGAAAGCACATTGAAAATGTGAGTATACTATTCACACAGAAGACAAGTTGAGTTAATAAACCTTAGTGTTTTCTGTCTTTGTGCTCTTCCCTCTCCTTACTTAGCAACTCTTATTACCATAATTCCTCTCTCTCTTCTGATTTATTTTTTCACTTTCCTTCTTGCCTGTTTCTCTCCACTAAGGATATCTAAGGACTTTCTAAGGGTCTCCCCCATGAGTTTCTTTATAATAGTCTTATAGCCACTCTGCATTGAAGAAAATTTGTTTGTGCTTTTCAAATGCTCTAACTCATCATTTAAATTTGGTAACTTCTCAGTTTGCAAATAAAGCTTGGTCAATGAGAAGAAAATTGTTTCTATTAGAGTAGGGACTTTATTGAATGCCTGGGCTAGATCAGGCGCCTTGCTGGGCACTGGGAACCAGCCTTGGAGGAAGTAGAAAAGTTCTCGCTCCTTGCAGAGATTAGGGGCCAAGATGAAAGGCAGAGCACAGTGTGAGGGTGGCCAATTCAGGGAGCCAGGAGGAGAGGTAGGAAGACCCATCATGAAGGAGTACTCTATAGGGATTTTAGCCAAGATATCTTAGATGGTATTGGAGGGCCAAGAACCTTTGACTAAAACAGTAGAGAAAAGTGGGCACCACAGAAGCCCACGCCTGCAGGTGCAGCTACGTTTGCAGAAAGGTTCATCACATTCTCCAGGTGGAATGTAACCAAGCAACTGTTAAGAACCTCTGTATTTAGTTAAATGCATCATAAATGGAACATAGTACAGAAAGAGTGTGTGGTATTCATACTTAATCATACTGTTAATAATGCAATTACTAACATATACAACTAACATACTTATTTTTACTGCTTTGTACTAGTTGCTAAGGATTGTTCTATGAGCTTTATACACATTCTGTCACTTAAAAGTCAAAATAGCTTCAAGAAGAGAGAGGCAAATCCAGCGGTTGCCTGTCCAACAGTCTTGTTCCCTTTGTCCTTGCTACAGGGTCCCTATTTTTTTCACTCTTCTCAGATGTGCACATTCTTTTTTGCTCCTCCTCGGTCCTTCTACTCAGAGTGAATTACAGCTGTTCTAAACAAATCACAGGGCTCTAATTTGCCTTGCCAAATAATTGGCTAGGTCTGGACATGCCATGCAATTTGGGGGCTCGAGTGAAAAGTTGGTGGTAATTTATGGGAAGAGTTTTCTTGCTCTAAAATAATGAATGCAAGGTAAATACCTCTGTATGTTATCATTGGCCAGGGAGGTAGGACTTAGATTCAAGGACCTAGAATCTTGATGTTGACTTAGTCAGTCCTGGAACTGCCTGTCCATCCCCAAAGCTCCCCCAGCCCTGTTCTGATTGATAAGAAGGATAATAAATGACCTGCTGTTTCTGTTGGGGTTTCTGATACTTGAAGCAGAGAACATGCCTAGACATGGGTTATTCCCTATTCACAAAATTGAAGCATAGAGAAGTTACATTAACACCTCGGATCACAAAGCTGCTGAAGAGGGAAAACCAGGGTTCAAAGCAAGTTTGACTCCTGAGGAAAGCCTTGGACTCAAACACCCGCTGTAATCCCTCTGCCCTGCCCTTGACATTTCAGTCCTACATAAGTGGAATAGCGTCTTTTAGACATATCCAGCATTTAAGCAGCACTCCTGATATTGGGATGTGACAGAACTCATGAATATGCCATCGTGAATAAAACATCCAATTCAACTTTGATATGAAGAGTCTCTTTTTAAAATAACCATTTTCTATCCTTACTGTCTTTGTCTTAATGGCATACATATTAAAATGTGAGGCCTATTTTTTCCCAACCAAAACATTTCAAGCCCAGTTGTTGGCTTGGTACATTGTAAGATGAGTCACAGCCACATGAATGGAACGGTAGTCAACATGTAAAGGTTTTCACTTGGAAGGAATAGGCTTTGCACTTAATTCATCCTAGCCGCATGTTTAGAATGATCTGTTGGTATCCATCGTCTGGCCTAAAAGAGTTACCTAGATTTTCCTAGGTTTAGTCATACAGCTATATGCTTGTAACATAAATTTCTATTGTATATTTATTTATTATAAAATTTTTTAATTTTTAGCTACGGGCAAAAAATAGTTGTATATATTTATAGGCTACGTGAGACATTTCAATACAGGCATCCAATGTGTAATAATCGAGTCAGTGGAGTTAGGGTGCCCATCACCTCAAGCATTTATTATTTCTTTGTGTTAGGAACATTCCATTTTCCACTCTTTTTTTTTTTTGTTGTTTTTAATGCATAAACCACAATGGCTTTATTTTTTTTGTTTTTTTATTGAATCATAACTGTGTACATTAGTTCAATCATGGAGTACAGTGTGCGGGCTTCATATACAATCTGAGATAACTCCATCTGCCTATTCGACATAACATTCGTGAGATTTTCTCATTTACTGTGTGAAAACATTTGTGTTCTGTATTTAGTAATTTTCTCCTGACCCTTCAAAGATGCAACTCAAGTGTGATCTCACCCTTTATTCTCTCTCCCCCCACCCTCTCCCTCCCTTTCCCTCCCTCTCCCCTTTCCCCGTCTTCTTGTGCAATAACTGGGTTGTAACCTTCACATGAAAGATATAAATTTGCTTCATATTAGGGCTGTATACATTTTCCACTCTTATTGTTATTTTAAAGTATGTCCTAACTTATTGTTGATGACAGTCACTTTATTGTGCCATCAAATATTGTTCATTCTATATATCTACATTTTCCACCCATTAACCATCTTCCTTCCCACTAACCTTCCCATCCTCTGGAAACAATCATTCTACTCTCTGTCTCCTTGAGGTCAATGTTTTAATATTTAACTCCCACATATTAGTGAGAACATGTAAGAACTTGTCTTACAGAACTTGTCTTTCTGTGCTTGGCCTGGCTTATTTCACTTAATATAAGGTTCTCCAGTTCCATCCATGCTGTTGCAAATGACGGGATTTAATTCTTTTTTATGGCTATAAAATATCTAATTGTGTATATGTACCACAATTTCTTTATCCATTCATCTGCTGATGGACACTTAGGTTGATACCAAATCTTGGCTATTGTGAATAGTGCTGGAGTAAACGATTTTAATTGTATTATTTAATTTTTTCCTATTGAGTCTTATGTATTCTAGTTATTAATCCCTTGTCAGATGAGTAGTAGTTTGCAAGCATTATTCTCTCATTCTATGAGTTGTCTCTTCACTTTGTTGTATCCTCTGCTGTGAAGAAATGATCCTATGTGTCCAATTTTTCTTTGGTTGACTGTGCTTTGGGGGTATTACTCAAGAAATAATTGCTAAGAGCAATGTCCTGAAGCATTTCTCCAATGTTTTCTATAAGTAGTTTCATAGTTTCAGGTCTTAGATTTAAGTTTGTAATCCATTTAAATTTTATTTTTGTATATGGTAAGAGATAAAGGTCTAGTTCCAGTTTTCCTAGCACCATTTGTTGAAGAGACTGATCTTTCCCAAATGTATGTTCTTGGCAAATTTGTGAAAGATAAGATAGTTATAGATTTGTAGATTTATTTCTGGGTTCCCTATTTTGTTCCATTGATCTGTGCCTGTTTTTGTTCAGTACCATGCTATTTTGGTTATTACAGCTCTTTAGTATTATTTAAAGTCAGATAATGTGACTCCCCACATTTTTGCTCAAGATGACTTTGGCTAGTCTTGGTTCTTGTAGTTCCATGTTACCTTTAGGATTATTTTTTTCTATATCTGTGAACAATGTCACTGATATTTTGAAGGGAATTGCTTTAATTAATCACTTCGGATAGTATGGATAATATCGATTCTTCCAGTTTATGAACATGGACTATCTTTCCAGTTTTTGCTGGTCTCTTTGTTTTCACCAGTGTTTTATAGTTTTCCTTGTAGAGATATTTCACATCTTCAGTTAATGTTATTAGTAGGTGTTTTATTTTACTTGTAGCTATTGTAAATGAGATTACTTTCTTGGTTTCTTTTTTTTATAGTAATTCCATTTTTATTAATAATTTTGGAGGAACTGTCATACTGTGTTACATAATGGTTAAACTGTTTTATATTCTCGCCTTCAGTGTACAAAGGTTTCTAATTTCCCCACATCCTCACCAATACTTGTTATTTTGGGGGGGGCACTTAATTGAAAAGTGGCTATCCTAGTGGGTATGAGGGGTATGAATTTTCTTGGTTTCTTTTCAGATTGTTTGCTATTGGCATATAGAAATGCTACTGATTTTTGTATGTTGGTTTTATATTGTGTGACTTTACTGAATTTGTTTATCAGTTCTAATTGTGTGTGTATGTGTTGTCTTCAGGTTTACCTAGATACAAGATCATAAAACCTGCTAACAAGTATAATTAAACTTCTTCCTTCCTGGTTTGGAAGCTCTTTCTTTCTTTCTTTTGTCTAATTGCTAACTTTCAGTACCATGTTGAATAATGATGGTGGAAGTAGGCATCTTTGTCTTTTTCCAGATATTAGAGAAAAGGCTTTCAATTTTTCCCCATTCAGTATGATACTAGCTATGGGTCTGTCATATATGGATTTTATTATATTAAGGTACCTCAGCCTCAGTTTTCTGAGTGTTTTTATTATGAAGTGTTGTTGAATTTTATCTAATGCTTTTTCAACATCAATTGAAATGATCATATGCTTTTTTTTTTTTTGCAGTTTTTGGCCGGGACTGGGTTTGAACCCGCCACCTCCGGCATATGGGGCTGGTGTGCTACTCCTTTGAGCCACAGTCCTTTGTTCTGTTGATATGATGTATCACATTGATTGATTTGCATGTGTTAAACCATCTTTGTATACCTGGGATGACTCTCATTTGATCATGGTAAATAATCTTTTAAATATGTCGTTGAATTTGGTTTGCTGTATTTTGTTGTAGATTTTTCCATCTATGGCACTCTACCCAGGGTGACAGCTTGAGACATTGTCTCAAACAAACAAACAAACAGTTTAGATCAGAATTTAATTATTATCAAAGTCCAGTGTTTTTGTTTTGAGATAATTT
This sequence comes from Perodicticus potto, assembly GCA_963574655.1. Classification (NCBI taxonomy): domain Eukaryota; kingdom Metazoa; phylum Chordata; class Mammalia; order Primates; family Lorisidae; genus Perodicticus; species Perodicticus potto. Next base: position 5,631 of record CAUYRH010043093.1, on the reverse strand, counting down.
CACTCTGTTGCCCTGGGTAGAGTGCCATGGTGTCATACCTCACAGCAACCTCAAACTCTTGGGCTCAAGAGATCCTCTTGCCTCAGCCTCCCTAGTAGCTGGGACTACAGGCACCCACCACAATGCCCAGTTATTTTTAGTAGAGACAGGGTCTCACTCTTGCTCAGGCTGGTCTCAAACTCCTGAACTCAAGCAATCCAGCCACCTCGGTCTCCCAGAGTGCTCGGATTACAAGCGTGAGCCACTGCACCTGGCTGTGGTCCAGTATGTTTTATATATGTCTAATTGCCTGTACTCACCTTACTGATCTCACAGCATTATTCTATGACTTCACATTCCAGCCTGAGGTATAACTAGTCTACAGAAGTTTTGCTGGGCGCTCTTTCTCCATGTCGGGATAAGTAGAAGCAGGGTAACTCCCAGGTTTTGACTTGAACCACAGGGTAGATGGAGTCTTGTGGTAAAAGACTGAGAGAAGACTGATTTGGGGCAGTGAGTGGGGGGGAAATCAAAGTCCTATCTTGGCCATGGCAAATGGGCGATGATCATGAAATGTGTGGTGTGCAGGTCGTGGAGGGACTGCCATGTGTGACTCTGAGCATTAGAGAAGGGTTCCTGCGAAGGCAGCAGGTTGGGCCAATCCTCAGATCGAAAGTATTTAAAATCAGGAAACTGGATGAGATAACCAAAGCAGAGAATGCATAGAGAGAAAAGAAGATGTTTACTCAACAGTTTAAAAAGTACCAATGTCTGTGTATATGAAGCATGCATAAAAGTAAATTCCATTGTGAAATCTTCAAGTTATAAAAAAAATAAAAATAGGGTATCAGCTTTTATAAGTCAGTCTGTGTCTTCTGCCAAATCTCATATAAGGTTCATCACTGTCCGAAGAATTTATGTCTGAGCTTCAGGGAAATAAAACTTGAGAAGAAATATTTAGCTAGGATCCTGTCATGAATTTGTCATTTTGAGGATTTATGGAATTAGACTTTGTGAATATCTGTGATAGGCACATAGTAGTTTCAATCCAGATTCATTTTTGCATGCACAAAACTTTCTGATCATATAATCCTTTGTGTTTCCAGACACCTGTAGGAGTGCTATGAAAACATCCAATTAGAGATCGATTTGCTTTTGAAACGTGATTTTTCGCCCCTTTTCATTTGATTATTTTTTTGGTGATGAAGAGTAGTGTAAAGTATTTGCAAATGATGATTACCTTGAGTAATTAGAGAAATTGTACATAACAGATGATCCTAGGAACTGGAGCTAATAGAATTTTAGTCTTGTTACTAATACTGTTAATGCTAATAATAAACATGCAAGAACTTGAAACTCAATGTAGTTCTTATAGAACTTATGAAATGTGAGTCAATAATTTCAGGTCTATCTGAAAGTGAACGATGTTGTAAGTTTATATTGGGCTGCTGTGTGTGTGGATTATTATGTAGTAATAATAGTAACATTTTAATAATGTTAAAATGAGTTGATTTTTGAAGATTGGTACTGAGTCAACCAGTGACTTAACTCACTGCCAACATTTCTATCTATTCTTTTGCCACAGAATTACTGAGTATCAACAGCTGAAGTCAATTTAAGTTAATAAATCAAAGGCATATAATGATTTTTAAAGTACCCATTAGTGGATCAGCTCTTGGCAACAAAATTTTTATGTCACAAATATCAATTGATTGTTCTTTTAATCTTTACCTTTGAAGGAAGATCAACCTTGTTGAAACTGTCATTGTTAGAGAAACCTCTGGAGAACTCGGGCGTGGCTGGAAGGCTGGGAGCCCTGGACTCTGTTCCCCTACCTTGAACTCCCTTTGATTCCTTTTAGCATAGGTACCTTGCAGGGCTTTTGTTTGTTGATTTGTGTGTAGTGGGGGTGGGGTGGAGTGGGGATGTGTTAAATTAAGGTTAAAAGGATTTTCTTCGAAGAGTTATTAGATCATGTAATAGATACCGTTTTCAATTTTTGTTTTTCCAATGACAAACATTATTAAAATGAAACTTTTGAGAAAGATAAAGTCACGATATAAAACTTCAACTCAATGAAAGATTTTTGGCTGGGGCCTGAAATAAAGTGGTTTCTTTTTTTTCTTTCTTTCTTTCTTTTTTTTTTTTTTTTGTAATTTTTATCTTTACTGTGGCTGCACAAAATGGAGGCAACAATGAATGGAAGCTATACTTGCTTGTAAAACCAGTTTAAATACAGAATCTCAAATGAGCCCCTGACAGGCACTGGGCTTAACTCATTCCAAAGTCAATTTTTTAAGCCAGTGTGCTGACTCTGTTTTTCTAAAGATTTATTCTTATACTTTTAGGTCATGGGTTGGCAAACCCTAGCGTGTGGGTCAGATGTAACCTGCTGCCTGTTTTTCTACCCACCTGTGAGCTATGAGTGGTTTTTTTACTTTTTTAAATGGTTGAAAAAAGAGAAAGAGAAGTAATCATTTATGACAAGTAAAAATTACATGAAATTCAAATTTTGGCATTCATAAATAAAATTTTATTGGAACATAGCCATTCATTTAGCATATTGTCTCCCTATGGCCTTTTTATGCCAAAATGGCAGAATTGAATAGCTTTAACAGAAGCCTTATACCCTGTGGAGCCTAAAATAGTTACTATCAGGCCCTGTGTAGAAATCGTTGGCTCCTCCTGGTTTAGAAATCAGTAGTGCTGAAGGCCCTGTGACTCCCCCATATCTGAACTGCAGTGAGTTTTCAAGAATGAGGCACAATGAAAATGCACTCATCATAGCTGAACAGATAGACGGCAAATGCCTATCACAATTTATTTTTAGGTTTAGTATTTTTGGGTGCTCAGCTTCTTTTTTGTAATAGATTTCCATGAAATCATCTTCATTTTTGAAAATTTAAAATAAAAAGATAAAAATCACTATTCCCCCTCATTAAATCACTTAACTTGTAGCTTATTTCCTTTTAGTTTTATTCTATACATTGGATTATTTGCACAAATGGGATTTTTGTATAGTTTTTTTATGGCAGTCATTTTATTGTGACCTTATGCATACAATTTTAGTGGGTACATTGAATTCTATCTTATAGATGAATTAAAGTTTATTTAATAACTCTTTATCAACGGATCTTTGGGTTCAAGAATAAAGCTACATTATATGTCTTTCATATAAATATCTTTCTATGTATAGTCTTAGAATATACTAACTGAATCAAAGGAGATGTATTTTTTAAGTTTCAGAGAATGTTTAACATATGTGTTGTTATATATAGATGGTGAATAAAATGTATACACATTGTAAGAAAGGAAACAAGTGTATTAAAATTGAAATACTCAAGTCATTTTTAACGTCTGCAATTACAACAGATACAAGATAACAAATGTCATCGTTATATACTGAGTATTACAATTTTAATAGTTTTTTTCCTTTCTTACAATGTGCATAAAATTTTTGACACCCTCTGTGTGTGTTTTCCATATACATATGTGTGTGTGTGTATACATATATATAAAACGAAGTTACAGATAGTCTGTAAAAATAGGTGCATACTTAATATATTGTCTTTACTACCACTTGATATGTTATTTTCATATTGATAATTTGTAAGACATATTTTCTTTTTATTTATTTGATTACTAGTGAAGTTAAATCATTTAAATGTATTTCTTTTTCTGTGACTTGATTTTTCATGCCCTTTAGCTAATTTTTTTTATTGGGCAATCAGTATCATTTTTGTTTTTTTAAAGCCTTCTTCTACATTAAGGACATTAACTTTTGAATACATATTCCTTGCAGATATCAGACCTAATTTGCCTTTACATTTTTTTGTGTATGATATTTTCGGCATAATGAACTTTTAGTTGTTCACGTGGTCATTGTATTAACTTTTTCCTTTGTGATTTTTATCCATCTCTTTTACTTTCAAAATCACTTTTGGCTTTGAAATTTTTTTTTTTTCAGTGAAAGGATCAGCCAAATATTCCCCTCTGCGTTCTTTGTGCTTTAAATAATTTCATTATTTACATTTAGCATAGAATTTATTTTGGTGTATGGTTAATATCAAACCAAATTTTCCCCATGTACTTTGCCAATTTTTCTAGCAATTTATGTGGGTAAATCCACATTCCTTAGTGGTTTCCTTTGTAATATACACAGAATTTAGTTTTACTAGGATCTGTTTCAGGTCTTGCTCTTGTGTTCTGTTGATCTGCCTGCCAGTTCTTTTTTATAGATCACACTATTTAAATTGTTTACTTTGTAACACCTCATAGGAAAGTTAACCCCTTCTGTCCTATTGGTCTCTTTCCACAAAATTTCCTTAGGTGCTTTTTTGGAGTGAGAAGAAAACAATAATTTAGTGGGATTAGTAGTTTCTTAATCATATTCTTCCATTAAGGCAATAAAACATGCTAACAAAATGGTCTTTCTCTTTCTTTCTTTCTTTTTTCTTTCTTTGCTGTAACTTGAGGATATATATATTCAGTTTATTCATATAATAGCTGTGTCAACTTCTCTGAAAAATACATTTTAAAAGGCAAAACTAAAACACAGTTTAGTTTCCATTCTCTTAATAGTTCCACCTGCCTTGATATTTCTTTTTTCTGCCTGATTTTAGTTGTAACAGTCAGTGGCTTTGAAAAAGCATATTTTTGAATCCTATTCCATGATGATATAACTTGGTCAATAGGTTGTGTTTTAGTCATAAAACAATTATTCCATAGTATTTCATAAGTGTTATGAAACATTCTTATGTGTTTCTTCTAAAGGCCAAATCGAGAGAATAGTCATGAAGCTATTTCTCAAAATGTTTGCATCTTATGCACGGGAGCAGATTCACACAGTCATGCCATGAACGTCATCAGCAGCCCACTGTGAACCAGGCCCAGCGCTGTGGGTGCCAGAGGTGAAGTGGGAGCAAGATACACATCATGCCTGCTCCAAACCTGAAATTCTAGTGAGGAAGACATATTATTGTCATTAAACAAACAAGTAGGCTGGGCAGGGTGGCTCTCTCCTGTTCTCCTAGCACTTTCGGAGGCCTAGGCAGGTGGATTGCATGAGCTCAGGAGTTTGAGAACAGCCTGAGCAAGAGCAAGACCTTGTCTGTACTAAAAATAGAAAAAAACTAGCCAGGCTTTGTGGCGGGTGCCTGTAGTCCCGACTACTCAGGAGGCGGAGTTAAGAGAATCGCCTGAGCCCAAGAGTTTGAGGTTGCTGTGAGCCGTGATGATGCCGTGGCACTCTGGCTAGGGCAACAGAGTGTGAGACTCTGTCTCAAAAAGAAAAAAAAAAAAAGAAACCCAAATAAATAAAAACATATAATGTGGTATAAAGTCAAAACTAGTGCTCTGCAGAAAAAACAAAGTCATGGTAAAAAGACAGCGGGAAGCAGAGGCAAGAAGACTCCTTGTTGGCCAGGGTGTCGCGGAAGGCCTGTGTGACTAGGTGTATTCATAAGGGAGATGTACAGGGGAGGAGGGAGCACGTCGGGGGAGAAAGGCCTTGTGTTAGACCCGAGAGGGGGTCTAATGTTGGGATTGCAGCCCCCAAGGAGAGTCACTACACTCAGGTCGATGCAAAAGCAAGAGGCGTTTATTGCTGGCGCGCCAGGGTCCCTCAGCCGCTCAGGGAGAAGGGCCCCGGGC
>CAUYRH010043089.1:0-14040 GCA_963574655.1 Perodicticus potto | reverse complement strand
AACATCACAATCACCACAAAAAGTCGAACCATGAAGTTTACTGGTCCTGGTTCAGCCAAAAGTACTAGCCGGCAAATCAGCATTGCCACCGTCAAGGGAAGTATACAGTAACCCAGGACACAGAGGCTCTGAAAAAATGATGTTTCCTCCAAGAAGTTTTGAGTTTAGAGTGATGGTAACTGCACCAAACCAGACAATGACAAACATTTCTGCAAACTGGGCCCTCCATCTGTTTCGCTATCTGCAGAGCCTCTTTGCAGCATTAATGCAAGTGTCACACAAAGGATCAAAGGGCCCCACAAATCCCAATTTCTTAAAAGAGTATTACTTTTCCTCGGATACAAAACATGCATGAATTTTTTCCCAACAGCTTTTAGATCACGCATGATGGTATTCTGAACAGATTCATTCAATGTAGAACTGTCAAATTCCCGAATTCGAGATCTCATAGGAATGGTGATTTCTCCTTCTACAGGGATGTCCTGTGAGATAGATATATCTGAAAGGCCTGCAAACAGGGGCCTGGGTGATGCTGTCCCGGGGTCTCCTGGAGACTCTGCCGCTTCCGCCATCTTGGCCCTCTGTCTCTCCCCTATTTTTTAAATTTTACTATTTTATTAATGTCTGTTATATTTTTTGTTATTTCTTCCTTCTGCTTGCTACAGGTTTGGTTTCCTTTTCTTCAAGCAGTCTATTAAAACAGAGGGTTAGGTTATTAATTTGAAATGCGTCTTCCACATACAGATGTTTCCAGCTGTGACTTTCCTTCTGAACACTGCCTATGTTCTGTCCTGTAGGCTTTTCAGTGTGCTGTATTTTCATTGTCATTCATCTCATTTGTGTGTTTCTTCCTTTCACTGGTGATTTCTTTTTTTGCTCTGTTGGTTGTTTGGAAGTTTTTTTTTAATTTCCATATATTCTGTAAATTTCTGAAATTTCTTTCTGTTATTGATTTCTAGTTTCATCCCTCTGCAGTCAGAAAACATACTTTGTGTAATTTCAGTCCTTTAAAATATACTTTTAGAATTGTTTTGTAGCCCAAAATGGAGTCCAGCCTGGAGGATGTCCCTGTGTGTCAGAGCGATGTGCGTGCAGCCGTCGCTGGGCGGAGGCATTTTATAGACTCCACCAGATTTGCCAAGATACTTACATTAGGACTTGTTATAAATGCTTCTGAAAGACATTTGACTTTGAACAGCCTGTTTAGTTATACTTCATCCCTAAATCGACATGTCTCCAAACACACTGACATTGTTATTATATTAAAAAGCAAAACCAAAGCAAAGATTTTCTCAAAACCAAGGCAAGTGTAAGCTGGTGGTAGGATGTGACTAAAACTTCCTAAGAATTGGTGCTGCTGCTGCTCTGAGAATTGTGGGGTGGCTGAGAACAGGCCTGGAGGGGAGTGGGGGATCTCCAAGATTCTGCCAGATGCGCGGTCCCAGCCTCTGCGTCCAACACACACCGTCCCCCATTCCCCCCAGCCTGGAGCCGGGACTCAGGACTCGGGACTCAGCCGCACGGCACGTCTGCACCTGCTGAGAAAACACTCCCACGACATTCCTGGTAATTTGCAGACTGTAAAAATGTCTCAGCACTGCTGTGAAATTTCTGCTTAAGTCACATTCTGTGTGGTGGTTGGATGTGTTGTGTTTTGCAAAGGCATCTTCTCTTTCTCAAGGCTTTTAGGACTGAGAACAGGAGTTGCCGTTCGAGGTGTTGATCCGGACTCCAGACTGAGCTGGGCTCCAACTGAACAACCCAGAATTTAGAGATTGCTCCATTTGTGGAGTAGCAGAGTTCTTCCTGATCGTTACCATCAGTAGAAAGAAGTACACTTGTATCACTAAGTATATTTTTGGGTAGACAAAAGCATTTTTGCACTGCTTTTATATCACCTTAAACATTTAATTGTCTCTTCCAACATTATTATTAATAAACCATCTGGTTTTCACAGTATGCTAAGTTCACAAAGTTATCTTAGGAAAAGTGCTTTGAAGTTGGAGAAGGCGCAGGCTCCGTGCACAGCTTCCCAAGGGGAGCATCTTGAGGGTGACCACAGTGATACTCTGCAGCGAGGTCCATAGAACTTTTTCTTAGGAGGAGTTCGTGAACTTAATTGTCATGCCTCAAATTTGTGATTATGTTCCTTATTATTGATAAGTTGGTGGGCCCAAACTCTCTTAATGTTTTTCTCTATTATTTCACTCAGAAATAATGAGTATTGGAGGAATGAATAAAGTATTTTGATTAATAATTACATATTTTACATTGGTCCTTGACATTACCATGTACAGCTATTTGATTTTTCCTTACTCGGCTTTATGGAAGAAATATTTCTTTCCTTCTCTGCCTGTTGAGACAGGGCTTATTCTGCCTAATTTGTAAATGAAGTCACATCCCTAATCATTACCAATTGATTTTTTCTATTGTAGATTTTGTTGTAGAATCCATATAACTTAAAAGCTGACTAATTTTTCTTTTAAGCAGCCTTCCCTCCTAGAATATTGTATGTTATGATTAGATGCATTTGTTTGCATAGTGGGAAGAACAAATACTATGATTTGAAATCCCAGTTTAACCACATCCCTATGTGCCCTAGGGCCAGTGTCCCTTTTCCTGAACTAGGTGAGTGTTGTGTGAAGTGGGAACAGTTCTGCCTCCTCTGGGCCTTGGTGAGCGCCAGATGAGTCTCCTGGCTGTGCACAACTCCCAGGACTGTTCCCTTTCTGCCTCCTCCTTTTCTCTCCTTCCTGGTGGCAGATGAGCTTCTTAGTTATCTCTGCATTTTTCAAACCTGACTCAGAGCTGGAACCTAGTCAGTGTTAAATATGTTATTTTTGTAATTTTAACAACCTTGCCCCAGATATTCAAAACAAATACCACCTCACTAGATTTTTAACTTTTCAGAAGTTGAGGCAGTGTTTTCTTTCATCCTAGTTATGAATGGTGCCTTTTAATGAATTATATTTAGGATGTTGCTAGTCAGATATAGGTGGAACATAGGAATTCAGAACTAGCACTAATACTGCCATTTATCTTAATTCTGTGAAATATTAACAAACAACAACAGGTTTGTCATATTCCATTTGAATTTGTAGTTCCTCATAAATCACGTAGACTTTCCTTTCCTGCCTCCCACATTGCAGCAATCAATGGAGCTGATTGCATTTCTTTCTCCAGCTGTAACTCAAATTCCACTAAAGGTTTTGGTGCTGTCATCCAGGCTGTGTGGGTGCCAGGGACTCCATTTCCCACTGACTAACATCTTCCATTATTTTTCTTCTCCGTGGACTGTTTATTGCTGTTCCAAAGCCAATTTGAAGCCTAATTTTAGAAACCTTATATTTTAATATGACCATATTGGCTTTAAAAAAAAAATTCTCTAAGTAAGGTAAAGGTTTTCTGTTTAATGATGATTAATAACCTATTTGGATGTATTCACCTGAGGAAGTGACAATGACTTTGCCATCAGGTCACTTGCACAAGCCACAAATAGGTGAGTCTGAGGGCACGTCCTAGCTAGCTGCCCCTTTAATTGCTGGAGGAGGAAGTCTGCATGGTCACGGCTCCCCCAGGGCCACAGCTCCCTGATCTTCATTGTGACAATTCCCAAATTCCATACTTTTCAACAAGCGGGGAACTTCGTTGCATTCATTCACTAAAAACTTCCTATGCTGTGCAGCTGCCAGCTACCCAAAGTGACAGTAAGGAAGAGCCTCTGTAAGTTGTGTTTTAATTGTGAAGGTGTAATAGCTTGTACACAAAGTATCCAATTGACATAGAAATTCAGAAAAGTTAGAACTCAGGCTAGAAGTTCCTGTGCTGTTGGGGATGGCAGCGCTAGAGCCAGGATTTTGTGACCCACCGTTCAGCCTTCCACAACCTCCCATCTCTGTGCTGTGGGGCCGAAAACTCCTTTCTTAGGGGCTGCTGAGAAGATGGCATTTTGCATTGGTCCAAAGTAAGCGCTCAGCAAGTGGAAGCTAAGATGCGTGTAGACTCTGGAAACAGTTCCAGGTGCCTGTTATGGTCGCTACTTAGCTGGCCTGTCCATCATTTTAGTTTGTAGAGTTAAGCATGTTAGCAAATGTTAAGAATTAAACATCTTCTATTATAAAGCAGTCACATCAAGCCTTCTTTTCTGAGTGTTAATCAATATGCACTTAGCTTCCTGACTATTTTTTGAATAACTGGATAAATGAACAAACTATATGGTCTATTTGAATTTAAAACAAGAACCTAAAATTTCCAAAACATGTATTAAAATTCAAGCCAATGTCACTTAAAAATACAACTTCTGGAACATCAGAGAAGTGGCTATGCACATCATAAATGCCTATTGAATATCTGCTGATTTACTGATCAAGGAAATTAGGTTAAAAGAAAGAATTAACTAGTACTATTATTTTACACCATCAAGAAGATTATTGAAAAGAAAGGAAAGGTTTGGAGTCCTTTCTTAATTACTTATGATTTGCAGAACCTGTGAGTAGAAGCTGCTGAGAAGTTTTTCTACTCCTGACCTCTCCTCTTAAAAAAAAAAAAAAGGAAGAGTGGAGGCCCTGGGACTGAACAGCTGGACCCAGATGGTCACTCAGTGGCTGAGCAGGTCCTGGGGAGTGACTACATGTCCTGAGGCCATAGAGGGAGGGGAGAACTCCTTTGTGGCCTCCTGTGGCTTCCCTGCCTGCAGGCGTGTGGGTGAGACTGGAAGGGGAAAGAGGAGCTGAAAAGGAATGTTTTCTGTAACAAAAAAGGACTTTGAGTGAAGGAAAAACTTTCTCTTGGCTCGGCAGCAGGTAGCACATTGGTTGCGGTGCTAGCCACATACACCAGGGCAGGTGGGTTCGAACCTGGCCCAGGCCAGCTGGACAACAATGACAACTACAACGGCACTTTATTGAGGGCAATATGGTGAGACTCTGTATCAAAAAGAAAAGGGGAAAAAAAAAAAGGAAAGGAAAATCTTCTCCTTACTGATTTTCACTGGGCCCAGAGACCATGGGAGCTGAGTGAACTGCTCTCTGGTCACCTGTCTGTAGCTTGAGTATCCTGTTAATGAAAGGTCCATTTAACAGGTCATTAAAAAACCAGGCTCCACATAATGCTGTTTTCAAGCAGGTACAAGGGAGACAGCAAACGTGACCTGCTGTGCTGACAGCTGCGGTACATCTATGTTTCTTTACATTTGTGTAGAGAGACACCCTTCTGCACTCCAGCGCTCCAGACGAGAAAGCTGAGCGTCCCCCTATGGCTGAGGCTTGACAAGGAGGTAGAAGTCTAAAGGACAGCATCTGCTATCAGAAAAGCTAAAGCCTAGACCCCGTCTTTCACAAGAATTGTTGTCGTCTACCAAGACCAGTCATTCATTCACAAGTGCTGGTTGAGCAGCCACTGCTGGTCAGGCTCTGCTGTCACCCTTGTCTTCATAGAACTTATGTTCTGGTAGGTGGAGACAATAAATTGTGTTTCTCCACTTCCCACTTGCTCCCTTCATGCCCTGCTATCTAGGTTCTTATTCTTCTCTTTTTCCTAGAAACTTCCAGAAATTCAGCTCTATTCCAATTGTTTCAGCTTCTTCTGACCCTGGTTAGAAGCCAGAAGGCCCAAATACTCTTGCTGGGTTCTTTATTTGCCCAGTGAACAAATCCTAAATAAGTAGGTCCATGAATAATGTCTCTTTGAATTTCTGGGATGTCTCTCAGCTTCTTGGAATCTTCACAAGGAATTCCAAATGCCTCCATAAAATCATTTTTAGATTTTTGCCAACATAAGCTTGCTTGGGTTACGATATGTATTCAGAGGGAGTACAGAAACCAAGATATGCCTTTATGTTCAGTAACAGGTGAGACTGAGGTCACTTAGGAGAAGGGCATCTTAGGCTGGAGAGCAGTATATCTCAGGAGTGAAAATGATGATGAAGAGAAAAAGTAGATAGTGCATTAAAAAGGATGGCCCTGAATCTAAACACAAAAAATACTGAATACTTGTAATCAGCATGAAGTCAATAGCTGTCCCCACCATTGACCAGAAGAACATGAATTATAGTGATGGAGCTGTTTTCTGGTGTCCTCAGCAAAGCATCTGTAAATGATGCTGTCTTGGAAAAACAAACCACGATTTCCATTTTCAGTGCTTTTTTTAGGGTGAGATGTGACATCTGTGAAGTAGCAGGTGCTACTGAGAATGTTGTTTTATCTTTTAGAGTCTGAGTGGCAGTGCTCAGCTTTCCACTTCAATATGATGACAGAAAAACTGATCTTTAATGATATCAGTCCTTATTTTGCTAATTGTTCTCATTAGAAGGGTGATTTAGCCTCAAATTTGGTCCCATGGAAGTTAAAACTGGATCAGACACAATTAAGTTGTAAATCAAAATGTCTTAGAGCTCTGTGGTAGAAGGAAATTTATACAGTGAAAATTTTATTTTAAAGATAACTCATGAGGTATTTAATTATTGTAGGGTATTGTTGACATTACTTACTTATTTACTGTGTAGGTTCATTGCAATTAAATTGCCTCCTTGTCACATGTTTTCCGTGATCTATCTCACACTACAAGCTGGTCTCACTATGTGACATGGGTGTCGTGGTGGCCTTTGTCACTTCTGCATCAGCTGGCGGGGTCTATGGTGACATCTGTGTCTCTTTTCTTTGAACTTAGGTGGCCTTGTGACTGCCTTGACCAATAGCTAAAAGTGATACTGTGTGACTTTGTAGCTAAGTCATGAAAATAGCCAGCAGCACTCCTACCCTGGTCTTGTGGGTGCTGTTCTGGGAGTCACCCGGCAGCCATGATGGGGTGGAAGTGGGGCAGCTGATCCATGAACTAGAAGGGGCTGGCTTACCTGTCTGGGGTGAGGAGCCTCCAGGCGGTTCTAGACTCATGCACAGAAATGCCCTCCTCCCCACATTGCCTTTCAGGTGAATCAGAGAGGAACTGAACCTACCTTGCAGATTTATAATCAAAATGAAATGATTGTTATTGTTTGGAACCCTGAAGTTTAGGACAGTTTATTTCCCAGAAGTAGGTAATCAGAGTACATGGCTGGCATGCCCAGACATGAAATAAGCCTTATTAACTAAATATTTGCAGGAGGAGCTGCCTACTTAGGATAGGGATAGTTTGACCACACTAGGGATAGTGTCCTGACTCTAGCAGCCAGTCTGTGGGGACTGGTCAGCAGGTAACAGCACCTGGATGCTTTGTAGTACTGTGTTGAGAGGGGATCTGTCTCCAGAGCGCTCTCACCACCACTTTATGGGCAAGATATTTAGCTTCTTCATCTATAAAGTGAGGCTATCACTGATACAGCTGACTCACAGAGGATACAGCTGACCCATAGGGGACACGGCTGGCTTATGCAGAATACAGTTAACTCACAGAGGATACGGCTGACCCACGAAGAATATGGCTGACTCACAGAGGATACAGCTGACTCACGGGGACACAGCTGACCCATGGCTGACCCACAGGACATATGGCTGACTCATGGAGGTATAGCTGATTCATGGAGGACACGGCTGACTCATGGAGAATATGGCTAACTCAAGATACAGCTGACCCATAGGGACACCGCTAACTCACAGGCATATGGCTAACTCAAGGGGGACATGGCTGAGTCATGGAGAGTACAGCTAACTCAGGGAGAATACAGCTGACTCAGGGAGGATATAGCTGACCCAAGGGGACACGGCTGACCCCAAATTGCTGGCTGTGGTTATGTGGTGCTGCATCTCCAAACTAAATTCTAAATTCCAAACTTATTTCTTTGCTATAATCAATGGCCTAAGTGTGCTGTGAAGGTAGGAGGTGGGTTTTACATCTCCCTTGATGGAAAGAGGTGCTTCCTACCTGGAGTTTGATTGGAAAATAGATTCGCTGCTGGGCAGAGGAGCCGCCAGAGCTTCCTGGCAGCGTCTCTGATGCACCTTCGGGAGCCATGGCCAGGGCGGTGCTGCGAAGTCACCTCGGGCACAGGGCACTGTGGGACATGCAGGAGACGTGGCTGAGGGAGTGTGTGCATGAGTTTAATTTCATACTGATTAGCTTTATATTTCAGATTTTGGGGGGATTATTTTGAAAACATAGACACAACTCTTATCAAACTCATCTAAAGCATAGGGGAAAGATTTAAACTTTCTATTGGTTTTATATGTTACAGTAAATAAAACAGCCTTATGATGCAGTTATTAAAATAATTGCCAAAAATACTTTAATTTTAAAAACTTATTAGCACATTTTTTTAAATATTGCTAAGATCTTTAATAAGAGCTATGTACCACTTATGGGCTGAATTATTTCCGGAAAATTCATATGTTGAAGTCAAAACACCAGCAGCTTGGACCATGACACTATTTGGAGATGGGCTCATAAGAGGGATAATTAAATTATAGTGAGGTCATTAGATATATCCTAAACCAACATGACAGGTGTTCTTAAAAGAAGAAGAAATTTGGTTGTATACAGGGGAAAACTGAGGTCACAGAGAGACAATAGCTATCTCCAGCTGAGGAGAGAGGCTGGAACAGGTCCTTCTCTCACTGCCCTGGGAAGAAACCGACCACGACATCATGTTGCTGTCTAACCTCTGGACTCCAGAGCTGTAGGGGAAAACATTTCAGTTGCTTAAGCCAAAAATAAAAAATGCTCAGACTTAAAATTATTTAAACAAATCATTTATCATTAGTAATATTATACCTGGTCTTGTCATTAAATATTAATTATATTTATACAGCTTTTATAAGAAGAAAGTTTTTCAATGCACCTCTCTGGGCATGAAGGGAGGATGTTCTTAATTTCCTATTTTATAGAGAAAACGTAAGCTGTGGACAAAGCTGGAAAAGGAATAAATTATTAACTGTTGTATTTGGCTCTAAATTATAGGACTCCAAGAAGGTATGTTTTGCTTTTGTAATGAAATGTCAAGAAGAAGGTGGTCCAGTGTTGGGCTGGCAGCTCCACAGAACCGTAAGTGACCCAGGTCCACGCATGCTTTGCACTCATGGTTATAGGATGATGGGTCCAGCATCATGGGTGATATTCTACATTCCAGGTAGGACGGAAAAAGTGACAAAAGCTCATGAAAGCTTTGTCCCTTTCTTATTAAGAAAATGGTAGCTTTTCCAATAGCCCTATTCATTAGACTTCTCCTTATGTTTTGTAAGTCATATGGCCCCTACTGACTTCCAAGGAATGTGTCAGTGATCTGTTCTTGCATAGCAAACTATCCTACTATAACCGCTGAAAACTACAAGCATTTATCATCTCAAAGGATTCCTTTGGGTCAGGAGTCCAGTAGCAGCTTTGGTGGGTACCTTAAGGTATCTCACAGGGCTACAACAGGTGTCAGTTGGGGCTTCAGTTTCATTTGACAACTCAACTGGGGACTAACGCACCTCTAAACTCATTCACATGGTTGTTGCACAGTTCAATTCCTGAAGGGCTGTTGAGCCGATGACCTCAGTTTCTTACTGGCTGTTGGCTATAGTTCCTCTACTTCTTGCCGTGGAGGCCAAGAGAGGGCAGAACAGAATGGAAGTCACATCTTCTCTCAGCCTGAGAAATGACACCATGACATTCTTCTCCTTGTCACCAGATCCAGCCAACACTCACTGGGAGGGAGTTGTGCAAGGGCAGGAGTGCAGAGAGAAAGGGGAGTCGCTGGGGCCTTCCCGGAGGTTGCCTAAGCCGGAGGCAAGAGAGGTGAATGGTTTTAGCTGGTGTGCTCCCGTCACACACGAAGGGAGGAGGAGGAGACTAGATAACTCTGCAGTTAGCTGTGGTGACAAGCACAGAGTTTGGAGACAGAAGGAGCTAGATTTTCAGCTTAGCCTTGCCACCTAGTAAATGAGCTAATTAACACCTGTGACTTCTTGTTTTCTCCACAAAGTAAAGGGTTATTGTCCAAATTAAGTGAGGTGATAAAGTATGCTTTGCAAGTTCCCAGTGAGGAGTGGCTCTTCTGTTACTGAGCAGAGCTGCACAGCTTTCCCAAAAGTAACAGGGGTGATTTTCCTCCATGGACAATGTAGCCCACATACATGGATTCTAAGATTGGGAGTGTGAAGACCTAATGTCTGGGTGTTTTATTTCCTTATTTAGAGATTGCCTTCATTTTGAATAGACTGTCTCACCATCTAGCACATGCAAACTTATGTGCATGGAAGCTGAGTCCTGCAGCTCCTTTGGGACACCCTGTCAGTCAAACCTCATGTGTTTGCTTCTGGAACGAAGCAAGCTGTAGGTTTTGTTTGTTCTTTACAATAGAGGCTTCACCCTCTTGACCTGCCTTTATATTAGACAAAGGTATGTCAAGACTTTGCTGTAAGCTACATTTTTTTCTTTTCTGCTTTTCAACCTGAAGACTAAATTACAGGTTTTGTAATAGAGAGGAACTGCTTCTTTAGGTAGAATTCCTTTATTTCACTTTGAGTACACTAAACAATCTCTCTCTAGAATTTAGCATATTATTACAGTAGAGTCACTTGCTTGATATTACAGTCACTATAGGTCTATCCAGTTACTGATTCAGCAAATCTGTTGCTATGTGCAGGGCATCAAGGAGGCTGCTGTAGGGGAGACAGACATAAAATGTAGTTTGACTTCAAGGAATTTATAATGCAGAAAGAGAAGTAACACAGGAACACCAAAATTATAAAAGAAGGTAGTTTCTAAGAAATGTCATAAGAAACACTAGACTCGATAGGGAACTAGAGAGAGGAAGGGCTAATTCTAGCTTGTGGATCCTAATGAGAATTGCTCCAGTACATGCCCAACTCCTGATTAGAGATTATTCATGTCGAGCATGTGAAAGGAAGATTTGCTGACACTGTCACCTTCTTTGCTTAAGTGCTCGGTTGACATAAGTAGGAGCTTTGATAACTATAATTCAATTGGAATAGAAGGCCTTTTAAATCAAAATACTTGACCTCTCTGCCCTGGGAATAGTAACAAACAGCACATTTGCGGAAGGGCCTGGGCTCTCTATACCTGGAGCCCTGAGCTGTGTGCTGGTAATTTGTCCCACGCTCAGAAGAGGGCATGGGGAGCAAACCAGGAGGACAGAGGAAGATGAGGCATTGGATCGGACAGTGACAGGAGCAGAGCGAAGAGTGTAGACTTCATCAGTGTGGACTATAGCACAGACACTGTCACCTGCTATGAGGAAACTGCCCATGGAGTCAGCCTGTCGGGCGGTCAGACTGGCTCTCTGTGTTCTCATTACACAACCTTGGGCTCGTTGGTGTCTTCCTGTCCCAGTTTTCTCATTCATATATAAGGATAATGGTAATACTGTTTCACAGAGTATAGAGTTGTAAGAATTAAGTGAGGTGACACACACTAATCTTAACAAGCACTCAGTGTGTGTTAGCTACTGTGACGGTTTGACGTGTGGAGAATTTCCAGAATGCAGGTCAGTCACATTCAGAGTACAAAACACTTTTTCAAAGGCAAATTGATTAACTGTTCCTGGCATTTGACCTCCTCACAGATAGCTGAGGACTGAATGAATGTTGTGGGCAGCAGGCTCGTGATTGCTCTCAGCTGGTGACCTGGGACTGGGTCAGGAGGGCACCACAGGAGTCTGGTTGGCCCTCTCCAGACTGCATCCTCTCAGCAGTGATTTCCAGGGGCTTCCACAACAAACGTCTGCTAAAACAGGTGGCTTAAAACAACAGAAATGTGTCCCTTCTAGTTCTGGAGGCCAGAAATCCACCACCCAGCTGGCAGCGGGGCCTTCCTCCTTCAGATGCTGGGCAGACCCTGCCTTTCCTCCTCCTGACTAGGGCACTGGACACCTACTCCAATGTCCTCAACTTGAAGCCCCATCACTCTAGCCCCATCCTCTGCTGTCACATGATGTCCCTTGTGTGTGCTTTTCATGTGGCATTTTCCTCTTACAAGGGCACCACTCAGATTGAACTGGGGCTCATCCTATGACTTCGTCCTAACTTGACTACATCTGCAAAGCTCCTATTTGCAAATAAGGTCACATTCACTTCATAAAATGGAGATACAGCTTTGAGGGGAATACAATTCATACCATTAAAATGTTTCTCTGAGATGAGGTTTGGAGCTCACGGACCAGGGTTTGGAGAGTTTCAAGGAGTTCATGAGACAGAAGCTTAGAGCTTTGACTTAGTAGTGGTGGCTGGTTTGGGGTACTGCCGTATAAACTGGGTTAGCCAGGTTACTTTCAATTCTGGATCCGTGCACTGAGTTTTTTTCCACTTTGCCAAAATATATGAATTCATATAAAAGCAAAAGTAATTCCAGAATTATGTAGTGGTAACAGTACCTGCAAGATGCCAGGTGCCTTTTTCTTTCTTTTCTTTTTTCTTTTTTTATAAATGCAAGAGAAGTTTTGTGGTTTGGGAATGTTATGTGAGCCTTCAAGTGGGGTCATTGGGATCAACGTGTTTAGGATTTATTTTCGTCCAGGGAGACCAGTGTATTTTCTACTTAGTTCCTTGGGAACAGTCACACATGGTATCCCAATGGGTCAGTAAATCATGCGTCCTGGGGGAGAGCCCAGATGGTGTAAGCTACTGACTAGGTGTCGAAGTGAGGCTACTGCTGAGGGCACAGAGCTTCTGAGGGATGGGCTGTGGCTGTGTCATGCTCGGCCACTTTGCCATTTGTCCCTGTGGATCCTGAAAGCTGCAGATAAAATTTTTAGAGGCTTAGCTGCCTATACTTGAAGAATGAACTTGGCCAGAATTCAGATCAAGTGAAAGAAAATGAAAATGTGATTGCACAAGAGGAAAATGAACAATCTGGTGGAAATGCAGTATTTTAAAAATGGAGGTTTTTTGTTTTTTTTTAGTTATTTTTATTGGCTTTTTGTCTTAACTTTTGAAAATAATAGTTTCCTTTTTGGCTGTAATCTAGTAACATTTAATGGTTGGGGAAAAAATAGAAAACAGCTAGTGAGAGACAGATTGAGAGAAGGGAGTGCTAGAGGCGGGGTGGGCCTCTTCCCCGGGGAAACACCAGCGGTGTGCAGAGGACCGGCTGCCAGTGGTTTCCTAAGTTAGAGGCTGGAGAGGGGCAGAGAGTGGGCATTTAAAATTACATGGTCAGAAATAGGTAAATCAAAGTTATGTGCTTTTGATTTCAATCTGCAACTCAAAGCAGTAACGGTTTATTTCTGACGACCATGACTTGAGTGTGTTCATTTTGGGAAAATTAATCAAGCTGTACACGTAATCAGTTTTATTCTTTTGTTACCTTTATGTTTTAAAAATTTAATTAAAAGGTACATTAGAAATTAAAGGGCATTCAAAAACTTTTCTTAAGATAATGTTATACTAAAGAAATTTAAATATAGTAGGCTTACTGATAGAACTTCGTGAAAGTTTGACTTGATCTTAATTGTAACAGATTTGGGAATGCTGATGTTTGTATACATTTGTTCATAATTGCATCAAAATTGATGAATCTTTCTTTGGGAACTGTCCAGTGACGTTTCCTGTTATTAGCAACCTGCTTTTGTTCTTGAAATTGTATTTTCAACCATGTAAGTGGTTCAGAGGTCTTAGTGGGAGCCAGAGTTAGCTGCAATTTATATTCAGTTCCGAACATAGAATGTGTTTCTCAAATTCCTCATTAGCTTCACAGTTCATAGACTTGAATGTACATGTGTGTGTGTGTGTGTGTGTGTTAGGAATCTGAGGGTCAGAGGGAGACAGTGGGAACAGCACTAGAAGAGGGTGGAAAGGGGATACGGGTTTGCAGATGGGCATTGGAAACCAGATGACTGAATGTGTTTTGGCCAGATGTGTGACACTGTGGTCAGCCATTTGTGATTTGTTGATTGAATGAACTAAACTGCTTAAACTGTAGAAGTGGGTGGTACTGCTGGTAGCATGAGGATTGTAGATTTTCCTTTTTTTTTTTGAGACAGAGCCTCAAGCTGTCACCCTGGATAGAGTGCAGTGGCATCACAGCTCACAGCAACCTCCAATTCCTGGGCTCAAGCGAGTCTCTTGCCTCTGCCTCCCAAGTAGCTGGGACTACAGGCGCCCGCCACAA
>CAUYRH010043087.1:0-34134 GCA_963574655.1 Perodicticus potto | reverse complement strand
GGCCCGCCAAACAACAATGATGGCTGCAACCAAAAAATGGCCGGGCGTTGTGGCGGGCGCCTGTAGTCCCAGCTACTTGAGAGGCGGAGGCAAGAGACTCGCTTGAGCCCAGGAATTGGAGGTTGCTGTGAGCTGTGATGCTACAGCACTCTGTCCAGGGTGACAGCTTGAGGCTCTGTCTCAAAAAAAAAAAAAAAAAAAGATTAAGTCAGAACTGCACAGGGTCAGCCTAAACATCTTGTAATTTCAGAAAGCAAGAAAGCTGCCAAAAATATTAGGATCATGTTGAAAAGACTCAGGAACTAACTTGAAGAAACTCCCACTGGTCAAAAATGGTATACATCCAATCATAAGGGTAATAACAGCAGTGGACAGATCATGTTAAAATTGTTTATTCCCTGAGCTTACCACAATATTGAAAAAAGGATTATTGGTCACTTTTGAGGATTCTAAGAAGCCAATTCATCTTTAAGTGAGTTGATGTAAATGGAAAGCAACATTCTTTCCTACATGAACTATCAGAGTAACTAAAAGTTGAGGAGTTTTACTTTATAGACAGAAGTATTCTACCTAATCTATGAGAAACACTTAAATGATACCAAAGAGACATAATCAGCAAAATATAGACAGGAGACAAATGAACTACTTTATTTTTTCCTTTCTAACAAAACCTATACAGAAAACTGGTATTGTAGTACATGTATGTAGTCTCAGCTACCAGGGAGTCTGAGGCAGGAGGATCACTTGAGCCCAGGAGTTCAGGATGCAATGAGCTATAACTGCACCACTGCATTCTAGCCTGGGAGACAAAGCAAGAGCCTATCTTAAAAAAAAAGAAGAAGAAGAAGAAAAACAAAACAGAACAAAACAAAACTGCAGTTAGAGTTATCTCTGAGTTAGAAGAGATACCTACAATACAATTGTAATATATAGTCCATATCTAAATTCTAATTCAAATACATACTTTAAAAGATAAAACAATTATAAACACTTGAAAACAATTAGATATTGATGATATTAACAAATTATTTTTAATGCTTTTAGATACAACAATGGCATAATATCTATATTTTTTAAAAATAATCCTTATCCTTTAGGGACACATATAAGCTTCTATATACTTAAAAGCTATCCAGTGTGTGCAGCAGTACAGACGAAGTAAGATTAACCCTGAGTTGATAATTATTAAAGCTGGTGCTGAGAATGCAGTAGTTCATAATACTAATCTACTTTTGTATGTTTGAAATTTTCCATAATAAAGGTTTTTTTTGTTTGTTTGTTTGTTTTATAGAGACAAAGTCTCACTTTATGAGCCACAGGCACTGCCCATAAGTTTTTTGTACTTTTTTTGCAGTTTTTGGCTGGGGCTAGGTTTGAACCCTCCACCTCCAGCATATGGGGCTGGCGCCCTACTCCGTTGAGCCACAGGCACTGCCCAATAAAGGTTTTTTGATTGTTTATTTATTTATTTTTTTTTATAGAGACAGAGTCTCACTTCGTCACCCTCGGTAGAGTCGGGTGGCATCATACAGCTCACAGCAAACTCCAACTCCTGGGCTTAGGCGATTCTCTTGCCTCAGCCTCCCCAGTTGCTGGGACTACAGGTGTCCACCACAACGCCTGGCTTTTTTTTTTGTGGTTGCAATTTAGCCAGGGCGGGGTTTGAACCTGCCACCCTCGGTATATGGGGGCGGCGCCCCACCCAATGTGCCACAGGAGCCGCCCTGATTTTTTTTTTTTTTTTTTTTTTAAAGGTGAGTTTACTGGAAATGCAAATACCCGAAAAAAAGAAAAACTGAAATAAAAAAAAATTTTTTTTTTTTTTTAAACAGAGTCTCAAGTTGTTGCCCTGGGTAGAATGTCGTGGCATCATAGCTCACAGCAACCTCAAACTCTTGGGCTTAAGTGATTCTCTTGCCTGAGCCTCCCAAGTAGCTGGGACTACAGGCACCCGCCACAACACCTGGCTATTTTTTGGTTGCAGTTGTCATTGTTGTTCGGCAGGTGTGGGCTGGATTTGAATCTGCCAGCTTGGATGTATGTGGTTGGTGCCCTAGCAGCTTGAGTACAGGCCCCAAGCCTGAAATAAATATTTTTTTAATTTAAAAAAATTTAAAAAGGGAGTTAGCAGAGAATATATACAATTGAATAACTGCAAGACGCTGAGCACTTGTATAGCCTTGATTTAGACAAAATTGTGACATAATTCTATGGTGAAAAAAGAAACAGAGAGTATAATATAGCAAATCTAAATACACATATGCTTTGGAAGAAAATAACTAGAAAATGTCTAAAATTGATTACTTGGGCCAGGTGCAATGGCTCACACCTATAATCCCAGCACTCTGGGAGGCCGAGGTAGGGATCGCCTGAGCTCACAAATTCGAGACCAGCTTGAGCCAGAGTGAGACCCCATCTCTAAAAATAGTGAGACACTGGCTTGGCGCCTGTAGCTCAGCGGAACTGAGGGTTCGAATACACTGGAGCTGGTGGGTTCGAATCCAGCCTGGGGCCTACCGAACAACAATGACAACTACAACCAAAAAATAGCTGGGTGTTGTGGCATGTGCCTATAATCCCAGCTACTTGGAAGGCTGAGGCAAGATAATCACTTGAGCCCAAGAGTTTGAGGCTGTGGTAAGTTATAATGCCATGGAACTCTAACAGGGGTAACAAAGTGAGACTCTGTCTCAAAATAAATAAATAAATAAAATTGATTACTCAAAAAATAAAAATACTGGGGCAAGGTGCAGTGGCTCATGTCTGTGATCTCAACACTCTGGGAAGCTGAGGTGGGAATACTGCTTGAGCTCAGGAGTTTGAGACCAGCCTGAGCCAGAGTGAGACCCTATCTCTACTAAAAATAGAAAAATCAGCCAAGCATTGTGGGGGCACCTGTAATCCCAGCTATGAGGCATTGCTCAAGCCCAAGAGTTTGAGGTTGCTACAAACTATGATGCCATGGCACACAGTGAGACTCTGTCTCAAAAAAAAAGAAAAGAAAAGAAATATAGGATATTAATTAGAAATGTGAGATAAATTCCACTGGGATCAGTTAGAAGAGATGAGGGTGTACACCTTTAGGGAATAGGACAAAGTGGTAGGGTAGGACCCTACTCTTTCAATACTCACTGAATTTTTAACATGTAAAAATTGACAAACACATTTTAAAATAGCGGTATCTCTAAATCAGCATCTAATTAAAGCTTCCATAAACTCTAGCTCACTATTGTGGCTTACTGCTGTGAGAATTATTTCTTACTAATACAAATCCCTTAATAATTATTTTTCTGATGGCTGATTTTTCTACTAATATAGACATTACTAGACAACGCTTACACAGTTTTCTGATTTCTTTCTTTCTTTTTTTTTTTTTGAGACAGAGCCTCAAGTTGTCACCCTGGATAGAGTGCCGTGGCATCACAGCTCACAACAACCTCCAATTCCTGGGCTCAAGCAAGTCTCCTGCCTCCGCCTCCCAAGTAGCTGGGACTACAGGCGCCTGCCACAACACCCGGCTATTTTTTGGTTGCAGCTGTCATTGTTGTTTGGCAGGCCCAGGCTGTATTTGAACCCGCCAGCTCAGGTGTACATAGCTGGCACCTTAGCCGCTTGAGCCACAGGTGCCGAGCCAGTTTTCTGATTTCTGACAGTATGATCTCAACAGCTGTGTACTGGCTGCATTCATTGTAAACATCAACCACCACCAGTCCTTATCCTTCTTTCTGATAAAGAAAACTGATGATTTATATAGAAGAAATCCCTCACAACCTAATACTTGCTATTCAATCTCAAGCTGACTTCTGTCATGGATGTCCCAACAGAGTTGCAGAGATCTGTATCATCTACCAACCCCACGATCCCCAAAGCCCCAAAGCTGCTTAAACCAGGAGATCTTGTAACACATTAGTATCTGGAATTCCCAACACAAATTTCCATCCTATCTTACTGAAGAAGGCTAGTCTGTAGAAGTAACTTAAGCTTTTCTATGTTTGTTCCCAGCTAAGCAACTCACATCTCCACCTCATCAAATCACAGTCCATACAGGACAAGGTTGTCCTGTAGAAGGTACTCAGTTTCTTAAGAGAATGCATCTATTAGTCCCAGGCAGACAGGTGAGAAAAGAGATGTTCACTTATTTACTGAATGAAAATATTAATACTAGTTAAGCAAAAGAGGAACACTTAGGAATGGTACAGGATTACGTAGCTAGAATAAGAGGAAATGGGGACCAGGATCCTTAAAGAGGATTACGTTAGCTAAAATGTCAGGATAAGGAATGCTCACATCTTTGCCTGAATGTCAGGAAGGCAAGAAAAACGATCAGCTCACCTTGGCCATGGCTTTCACTGTTGCAGATGATCAGTCTTCCTCGGGGTTGTCCTCCTGGAAAAAGATAGTGTTCTGAGAATACAGGACTGGGGAAGTAAGTAAAGAAAGTTTCCAGGAAATCATATGCACTCTACAGCTCTCAGAATGGCCAGATAAAACTACCTCTACCTTCTCTGGTCTTACGATGAGTTTAGTTAGTGGGAGTGTGGAACCAATCCTACTTTTTTCAAACCTAGATACCCCAGGCTTTAACTGCATCAAGATGAATCCTGGGTAGCTAGATCCAAGGGAAAACAAAGGCCAGATTCACTCTCCCACACTCAAACAACCTAGGGTCATGCCTCCACGGTGGGATTTTAGTCAGATCTCGCCGCATCTTAGTGACGTTGCTCGAAAGTCAAGAGGGAGCTACTGTGACATGCCCCCCTGAGCAGATCCCTCCTTTGCAGCCCTCAGGTACACACGCCAGACTCATCCAAATGGTGCCCTTTGGCCAAGAATAAAGACTTCCCTAATCAAGTCTTCTGGCTTTGCAACTTCAAAAAATTCAGTCAACTTCCACCACCATGTGAGCAAGCATGCTTACACGCACCCACACAGATGCTCTAGTTCTTAACTTCCAGTTCTGTTTTTTACTATATATATATGTTTTTGGCAAACAAAACAGTTCAACAGGGCCAGGTGTGGTGGTTCATTGCTATAACCTCAGGACTTTGGGAGGCCACTAGGAGTGGTTTGCTTGAGGCCAGGAGTTTGAGACCAGTCTGAGGAAGAGCAAGACCCTGTCTCTACAAAAAATAGAAAAATTAGCCAGGTGTGCTGGCAGGCACCTATAGTACCAGCTACTTAGGAGGCTGAGTTGGGAGGAATGCTTGAGGCTACAAAGTTGAGGTTACACTGATCCATGTTAATGCTACTGCACTCCAGCATAGGAAACAGAGCTAGACCCTGCCTCAAAAACACCACCAAACTGCTAGGTTTTCTTTTATAGCTTTTAGGTTAGAAAATCTTTCTCACTCTGCTCATATTCATGTAAATGTTCCCTTCTTCTATAAATTGAATGCTTTCATTTGTTGTACTTAAGTCTTTTAATCAATTATTATTTTAGTATAAAGTTATTTGGTAAAAAATATATGAGAGTATAATTTCATTCTAGGGCTCAGCGCCTATAGCTTAGCGGCTAGGGTGTCAGCCACATACACTGGAGCTGGCGGGTTCGAATCCAGCCTGCGCCTGCCAAACAACAATGACAACTACAACCAAAAAATAGCTGGGTGTTGGGCGGTGTGTGGCTCAAAGGAGTATGGCGCTGGCCCCATATACCGGAGGTGGTGGGTTCAAACCCGGCCGTGGTCAAAAAGTGCAAAAAATATTTAAAAAATAGCCAGGCGTTGTGGCAGGCACCTGTAGTCTCAGCTACTTGGGAGGCTGAGGCAAGAGAATCACTCAAGCCCAAGAGTTTGAGGTTGCTATAAGCTGTGATGCCATGGCACTCTACCCAGGGCAGCACAGTGAGACTCTGTCTCAAAAACAAAAAACAAACAAACAAACAAAATTTTATCTAGGACAATAATATATGAATTAGGAGTCCTACTTAAATTTTCCCCAGTGGAGGCCACATATGAATAATATAGCATATTAATTATTTCATGGCACTTAAAATGGACCTTTTTTTTTTTTTTTTTTTTTGTATAGACAGACTCTCACCTTATTGCCCTCAGTAGTGTGCTGTGGCATCACACAGCTCACAGCAACCTCCAACTTCTCAGCTTAGGCGATTCTCTTGCCTCAGCCTCCCGAGTAGCTGGGACTACAGGCGCCGGCAACAATGCCTGGCCACTTTTTTTTTAAAGAGTCTCACTCTGTCACCCTGAGTAGAGTGTCACAGTGTTATGACACGCACAGTGACCCTCTTGCCTCAGCCTCCCAGTAGCTGGGACTTCTATTTTTTTTTTTGGAGACAGTCTTACTGTCACCCTTGCTAGAGGGATGTGGCGTCACAGCTCACAGCAAACTCCAACTCTTGGGCTTAACTGATTCTCTTGCCTCAGCCTCCCAAGTAGCTGGGACTACAGGCGCCCGCCACAACGCCTGGCCACTTTTTGGTTGCAGCCGTCATTGTTGTTTGGTGGGCCCGGGCTGGATTCGAACCCGCCAGCTCAGGTGTACACGGTTGGCGCCTTAGCCTGTTGAGCCGAGCCCTTCTATTTTTTTTTTTTTTTTTTAACAGACAAAGTTCTATTGATTTCTGGATATTGACTTTGTACCTTCTTCTTATTTCTACTAGTTTTCAGTCTATAACAGGATATTAAAATATGCCTGTCATTCTCAGTTTAGAAGTCCCTGAGAAGGACAAGATACTAAGGGCCACAACACCCTGCATTCCACAGGGAGTATGTTGGCCATTTTATGTAGGACTACTGAGGATGACATGATGAGACTCTGTCTCAAAATAAAAAAAAAAAAAAAAAGTAAAACTTAGCAGGATTTGGTAGCACATGTCTATAGTCCCACCAGCTACTTGGGAGGCTGAGGTAGGAGGACTGCTTGAGCCCAGGAGTTGGACGCTGCAGTGAGCTGTAATAGTGCCACTGCATTACAGCTTGGGTGGCATAGTAAAATCCTATCTCTAAAAAAAGTAAAGAGAAAAGAAAAGAAAAAAATGAAAGCTTTCAACTCGGGACTACTACCTTAAAGTAGCCCAACATAGCAGCACTGTTTCCTAACATAATCTCTCAAGTTGGCACAAGTCTCCCACTTTAGGTTTTTATATTCAATTCCAAGAAGAAAAGAAGTAAAGACAGAAGAAGAGAAAAGATAAAGAAAAGAGAGATCCTGGATAACAGCCAACTCCATGTCTTAGGACAAAATTTTGGTTAGAAATGGAACCTCCTGGCTCGGTGCCTGTGACTCAACGGGCTAAGGCACCAGCCACGTACACCTGAGCTGGCAGGTTCGAATACAGCCCGGGCCGCCAAACAACAATGGTGGCTGCAACCAAAAAATGGCCAGGTGTTGTGGCAGGTGCCTGTAGTCCCAGCTACTTGGGAGGCGGAGGCAAGAGTCTCACTTGAGCCCAGGAATTGGAGGTTGCTGTGAGTTGTGATGCCACAGCCCTCTATCCAGAGTGACAGCTTGAGGCTCTGTCTCAAAATAAAACAAAATAAAATAAATAAAAAAGAAATGGAACCTCCTGCTATTGCCAAAAGGTGAGGCTGTTTTGAAAAAAAAAATCACATGCTATGCTGAAAGGACCCCTTTTAAGAGTCTACTAAGAGGGGATCCCATTAGCTAAGTAATGAAAGTTTATGCAACAGTGTACTATGAATACTTCTGCTGCTTCTCCTTGTGTTATAACAGAATCTATGACAATTATTGTCAAATGAAATATAGTCTGTAAAATGGTGTTAGTCTATAATAAAATGTAAAAGAAAAGCTGGGTTTGACAGCTCAGTGGTTACAGCACTGGTCTTGTAAATCAGAAGTCATGAGTTTGAAACTTGCTGGGGCCTCTTGCTGATTTAAAAAAAATGTTTAAAAAAATTCCTTATAAAGTACACAAAAGAGGGGATGAATAAAATAGTTTTGTTTCTTTTTTTTTTACTCCCAACAATTCGGGAGTGACTACAGTACATATGTGTTTTTTACTCATTTTATTATTTATAGTTGTGGAATTAGCTGCTCGTTTCCATGTGCATAAGATAAGAAGAATAAACTTACAGAACTGTGAAAATGCCAGTTAGCCCCAGAAAAAGGAAAAACTGTACCAAAAGCATGAAGGATCCATCATACATGTGGCCTCATACAATAAAGATAGAAAGGGGATTCATTGCAATTAGCATCAGTGGACACACAAAAAATCAAGTAGAAATGGAGTGTAATAAATTACCTCAATGTCTTAAACTAGAGTTTACTGCATACTCAATCCATTATCATCTACAAAGTGAACATTCTGACAATATTAAACCCTTAATAGTTACACACTGATATCAAAAAGGGAGATTTAAGTTTGTTAATGTTGGTCAAAAACTGTAGTTTAACTGGGTTCATATCGCTTCTTTTATCAGCTATTGAGAAAACTGCTAAAAATCCCCCCAAAGATTGTGATTTATCTACTACTTCCTTTACTTCTGTCAAATATATCTGAAGCCATTTTATGAAAGCATATAAATTAAGAACTGCTGGCTCAGCGCCTGTGGCTCAACGGGCTAAGGCGCCATCCATGTACACCTGAGCTGGCGGGTTCGAATCCAGCCTGGGTCCGCCAAACAACAATGACAGCTGCAACCAAAAAATGGCCAGGCATTGTGGCGAGCGCCTGTAGTCCCAGCTAGTCGGGAGGCCAAGGCAACAGATCGCTTGAGCCCAGGAATTGGAGGTTGCTGTGAGCTGTGATGTCACAGCACTCTATCCAGGGTGAAAAGCTTGAGGCTCTGTCTCAAAAAAAAAAAAAATTAAGAACTGCTTTATCAGGCGGCGCCTGTGGCTCAGTGGGTAGGGCACCAGCCCCATATACCGAGGATGGCGGATTCAAACCCTTCCCTCGGCCGAACTGCAAAACAGAAAAATAGTGAGGCGTTGTGGCACGCGCCTGTAGTCCCAGCTACTCGGGAGACTGAGGCAAGAGAATTGCCTAAGCTTAGTATCTGGAGGTTGCTGTGAGCTGTGTGACACCAAGGCACTCTACTGACGGCAATAAAATGAGACTCTGTCTGCCTTACCTCTTGCCATATACAAAAATCAAATCAAAGTGGATTAAAGAGGTAAATCTAAGACCTGAAACAATGAAACTACTAGAAGAAAACATTGGAGAAATGCTTCAGAACATTGGTCTGGCCAAGGCACTCTACGGAGGGCAACAAAGTGAAACTCTGTCTCTACAAAAAAAAAAAAAAAAAAAAAAAAGAACTGTTTTATTTTACTGGTGGATTGACCTTTATGTTATGGACTATTTCTTTTTATCTCTAGTAAAGCATCTTATCATAAAGCCTATTCTCATAATATTGCAGTTTGGAACGTGGATCCATACAACTATTTTGGAAAACTGTGAATAATCTATTATAGCTGAACATATGCTCAACCTAAGACCCAGTAATTTCACTGCTAAAAATACACCCAAGAAAAATGCACTCATATGTGCACCAAAAGATGTTCATGGCACCATTGTTTATAATAACCACAATCTGAAAACAATTTAAATGCCAATCAATAATGGAATGGATTAAAGGTTGTTACAGTCACGCAACGGAATTTTAAACAGCAATAATAACGAATAACCTATAATCCATGTGCAGCAACATGGATGAACTTCACATATTTATACTACATAACATTATTACATAATACTCGTACCTTCATATTACACAGGAAATATAATGTTGAACAAAAGAAGCCAAGCACAAAAGAGTAGATATTGTGCCTAGACGTGGTGGCTTGCCCCTGTAATCCTAGCACTCTGCGAGGCCTAGGTGGATGGACTGCTTGAACTCAGGAGTTAGAGACCACCCTGAATAAGAGCAGACACCCCATCTCCACTAAAAATAGAAAAATTAGCTGGGAGTTGTGGCAGGCACCTGTAGTCCCAGTTACTCAGGAGGCTGAGGCAAGAGGATCACTTGA
This sequence comes from Perodicticus potto, assembly GCA_963574655.1. Lineage (NCBI taxonomy): Eukaryota > Metazoa > Chordata > Mammalia > Primates > Lorisidae > Perodicticus > Perodicticus potto. Next base: position 24,183 of record CAUYRH010043087.1, on the reverse strand, counting down.
GCTCAAGTTTGAGGTTGCTGTGAGCTATGATGCCACGGCACTCTTCCCAGGACGACAAACTGGGACTTTATCTCAAAAAAAAAAAAAAAACAAAAAAAAAAAGAAGAGTAGATATTGTATGATTCTATTTATAATAAATTCCAATATAGGTAAAATTAATCTATAGCTATAGAAGCTAAAATAATAGTTATCCTTAGAAGTGGGTAGTAAGTAGAGGGCTTCTGGAGTACCGGTAATGTTCTTTTTCCTTATCAGATTTGAGGTCTAGTTAAGTGAGTATGCTCATTTTAAAAAATTCATCAGGTTGACACCACCTGGCACCCATGGCACAGTGGTTATGGCACCAGCCACATTCACTGATGGTGGTAGGTTCAAACTCGGCCCGGGCCAGCTAAACAACAATGACAACTGCAACCAAAACCAAAAAAATAGCCAGATGTTGTGGTGGGCGCCTGTAGTCCCAGCTACTTGGGAGGCTGAGGCAGGAGAATCACTTAAGCCCAAGAGTTTGAGGTTGCTGTGAGCTGTGACACCACAGCACTCTACCCAGGATGGCAGCTTGAGACTCTATCTCAAAAAAAAATAAATAAATAAAAATCATCAGGTCATATGCTTTGATTTCTATAGTTTTCAGAATATATGTTATATACCTCTAATATCATATGATATGCCATTATATAAGCTGTTTTATCAAATACCAAGTATTTGAATACAAAATGACTACAATGTTTATAGGATGACAGCTTTTTTTTTTTTTTGTAGAGACAGAGTCTCATTTTATCGCCCTCGGTAGAGTGCCGTGGTGTCACACAGCTCACAGCAACCTCCAGCTCCTGGGCTTAGGCGATTCTCTTGCCTCAGTCTCCTGAGTAGCTGGGACTACAGGCGCCTGCCACAATGCCCGGCTATTTTTCTGTTTTTGCAGTTCGATGAGGCCGGGTCTGAACCTGCCACCTTTGGCATAAGGGGCCAGCGCCCTACTCGATGAGTCACAGGCGCTGCCCCAAAATGACTACAATGTTTATAAACTGCTGTAGAACTATAGCTTGTAAAACCATGTTATAAATCAGTTCAGCATTATCTAGAAAATTTGAAGATACACAGATACCCTATGGCTCAACAACTCCTTCATATACTCTAGGAAAACATGCATATATGTATATAGCACAGCACTTGAAAACATTTTTGAAGCAGTTCTTTCATACTGGAAACAACCTGTGTCTGAACTACAGTTACCTAAAACTAAAAGGGTGAGCCTAACAAATACAATATTGTATGATAAAAGCAAGACTTCAAACAACATTATACAACACAATTTCATTTATATAAATTAAAGGCAAAACTAAACTACATTGTTTAGGGATAAGTATACCTAATAAACAGAAAAAATGTTAAAAAAAAAAAAAAAAAAAAAGGTCAACAAGAAAATAACGATCACCAAGGGTTATCTAAAGAGGTGAGAACATTTATTCTGGGGGAGGCTCTCTGGGGGCTTCTGGAAAGCTGAAGCCAAGTTTTTGATGTAGAGAGGTTCCATTTATACTAACTTCTTAAACTATACATCTATATTTTAAGTATTTTTCTATATGTAATATTCAGAAATTAAAGAAATAAAACCAAATAATGTAAAAGCCACACATAATTGTTGGTGAAACTATAAGATACAAAATGATAGATGCTGTAAGATTCTAATCTTGAAAATAACGCATACCACATGTGCATAGGAAATTTACTACAAGGAAATAGATGGAAATATTGACTCTGTTATCTCTGGGTAGTAGGAATTTATTCTTGCTGTTTGTAAGTTCCTATTTTCCAAATTCTTTAAAATAACCATGAATTTTTTGGATATAGGTTTAGAGAAAAGTAATTACTTAGAATACTGGGGAAACAGATCTATTTTCTAAATTTATATGTGAACATTATGTAGAAGGAAAGGGAACCTATTGGAACCTGTGCGTCCATCCTAGGGCTTTCTATCATTTTCTGAAATAGAAATTTTTAAGGACCGAATTACTAGTTGACTCTATGTTAAGCAAGATTATCTGGAGAAGAAAAGTAAAAAGGAAACCCCAGTGCACCTTGTATTTGGCTTGGTCAACAGCCATTCTTCTTTCTTCCTCTGGGTACCTCTCGGAGAAGAGCAGATCTGAAGAAAAAAAAGTGAACGATGAGACGCCAGGCCTTTCTGGTGGTCCAGATTGACCAGATGGGAGGTTACTGTGGAGGTACATCTTCCACCCAAGAGGAAGGGGGATGGAGGGAGGCGAGGAGTCTAGGCTACCCTGAGCATTCCTCATGTCAGAGGGGTGAAGTCTCTTCTGTCTGATATCAGAATCTGTTCCTGACCTCACAGGAGTCTCTCGGGACAGAAAGCTGGAGTAACAAGGGCGGTAACAGGCACCCCACACTCACAAGCCTAATGCTGCAGTAACTCACCCACCATGTGGACTCACATACACTCCACCCAAGCAATTATTAACACATATCACACAGTCATAGCCCTTTATCCACCCTGAGGATACAGAGTCACATGCAGACGTTTACAGATTGCTCAAACACAGCACCACACCAAATCATACAGTGCTACACATAGTCACGATACACAGTTACAGTTCCCCCCAGCCCTCCTGCTGAGAACTACACTCCAAACAACCCCCACTAGGACAAACCGTTACTCTGGCACAATTAGTCACTTTCCCGCCGCGCACACACTGCCACAAAAAGTTACAGTCACTGCAACCGTCAACAGTCGCAGGCATCCAGTACACTTAACACTTGCTCACATTCCTACAAACACAATTACACACAGAGGCATCACAGATTCTGAATACTCCCCCCTCCCCACTACACAAAGTGTCACACAAAGTTACACACAATCACAGTTCCACCTCTACGGGGACACCGTCACTTCTGCACACACTGCCTCACGTTATTGAGATCGCACAACTACAACGAAGACGTCTATACAATCAAACCTGCACACACAGCGCCACACAGTCCCATAAGGTCACAACCACACGCAAAACCCCACACTTCGCTCTCCCCGCCCCCAGCCAATTCACACAAGCCGGACACTCCGGACCTGCCTGGAAGACCCCTTCTGACCTCGAGGGACGCACCTGAGGGCGCCTGGTCGAGCCCGGAAGACCTAGGCCGCTCACCGCGCACTTTCCCTTCCCCAGAGGCCAAGGGTCCCGCAGGCAAATGAAGGGGCTGCCCTGTTCTCGCGTGGCACTCTGGGAAATGCAGTCCGGCAAAGGACCCCACCGGAAAGATGGCGCCTAGCGCGCTGAGTGTCCGCCCGCGCACTCCCTGGACCAGCCTGACACCCGGAGCTCCACTCCGAACCGCTGCCCTGAGTCTCCGGAACTCAGACGCAGGCTCGGAGTGAAGCTCCTACATGACGCTGGCCCTTCACCCTGTAGAAAGTCTTCCTCCATGATACCGGCCAACCCCAGGGAGCTGAGAAACAGGAAGAGGTCGCCAGGTTCTTGCCGCAAATTGTCCGGAGCCTCACGCGTTGTGGACGAGTGGAAGAAGGTTCGAATGGCGCGTCCTTATCTCCGAACCATGCTGGGAATGTTCTAGGCTGACTGACTAAATTGTCATTTTTGCCTTGTTTGTTGATGAGCCACATACTGTATGATTCCATTTTGTTTGTTTTTTAAGACAGTCTCACTCTGTTGACCGGGACAGATTGCCTTGGAGCTCACAACAGTCCAAATTCCTGGGCTCAGGGAACTCTCCTGCTTCAGTCTCCCGAGTAGCTGGGACTACAGGCGCTAGCCACAAAGCCAGTTTTTCTATTTTTAGAAGAGACGGGGTCTGGCTCTTGCTCAGGCTGGTCTCGAACTCGTGAGCTCAACCAATCTGCCCACCTCGGCATCCCAGAGTGCTAGGATTGCAGGCATGAGCCGCCGTGCCTGGCCTGTATGATTACATTTTTATGAAATATTTAGAACAGGCAAATCTACAGATACGGCATAAATTAGGGTTATTTAGAACTGGCAGGGTGGGGGAATCATGAGTGGTTACTGATCGGATCAAGTGTACCTGCCCAAATAAACTTGCCCCTCCCAGGCAGGGTCAGATTCATGGCCCACCCAGGAAGGGTCAGACTCTTGTCCCTCCCAGGAAATAGGAATGCCACCAATCTGGCTGCCGTAACCCTTTAAATCCCTGTACGCCCTAACCCACGTGTTGAATTTCTCCCTAGTCAGGAATCTCACCCCACGTGCCATCCAGGTGGAATAAAAGCTACTTTAATTGCATAAATTGGATCTCTGATTTCCTTTCAGCTCGGGTCTCAGAAAGATTTTACCCTTGGGTCCAACACCTTTCAGTTACTAATAGGTATGGGATTCCTTTTTGGGTTGATGAAAATGCTCTTGACTTAGATGATGGTGATGTTTGCATAACTCTGAATATACTAATGAGTGACTGAATCATACACCTTTGGAGAGCTATTTTATGGTTTGTGAATATATGTGTGCATTTTTTAAAAATAAGTCTTGCTAAGGTTTAATTTAGATACCATATAATGCCCTTATTTTAAGTGAACTGTTTTTAAAATGTATATACCTCTGTGTCACTACTATCACAATCAGGATAAAGAGCATTTTATCCGCCTCGCTCAATTTCCCTGTGACCTTGTTAAGCCCTCTTCCCTACCCCCAAATCAGGAATCCACTGTCTTAGCTTCCTTCACTATAGGTTTGTACTGTTTATCTAGCATTCCACATAAATAGAATCAAGAGTAGGCACACTTTTGGGGGGGGAAGTGTGGGGTCAGTCTGGCTTCTCTCTCTCAATATATTTTTGAGATTCATCTATGGTGTATTCTGTATCAGTGTTTTTATTGCTGAATAGTGTTTCATTTTATGAATATACTTGTGTATATCATTCAGCTGTTTATGCATATTTGAGTTTGTGTCAATGGAAAAAAACTGCAAACTCAAAGTGCTTTTTTCCTATTGTCTCACTCAACAACAAGCAACACAGAAGACTTTTGTGACCAAGTGTGTGTGTTGGGGAGAGGAGGGTGCAGTTTCCCCATCATCAAACAGTGAATATCAGCTAGATTTCCTCCAGTTCAATTCTGACACTATCTACCTGGATATAATGCCAGATCCCACAAAATGAGAGCTCATTCCCCAAGACTTCCCCACTCCTTGATAAATCAGTTATGACCCACCAGCTTCAAGTTGGAATTCCCATGACCCCCTCTTTGAGTTTGTTGAATTTGCTAGTGTGGCTCACAAAACTTGCACAAATGCTTACTTACATTTACCAGTTTATTGTAAAGTATACAGATAAAGAGATGCATAGGGAAAGTTATGGGAGAAAGGGCACAGAGCTTCCATGCTCTGCCTGGGTGCACTATCCTCCAGGAACCTTTGTGTTCAACTTTCTGGAAGCTCCTAAACCCTCTTCACTTGGGCTTTTTATGGAGACTTCATTGAATAAGCATAGACAACTATGTTGAAATGTGAAAGGACAAAAAGGGTATGCTCTAAACCCAGCAGGTCCTGTCTGTTCAGATTCTTCTTGACCTATCTGTGCAACTTTCCTTTCTCTGGGATATAGGAGACTATATTCTGGAGTGAAGGTCTTATAACCTATAATCAGATTCGAGTCCTTCCAAAGGCAGGTGAAGAGATAGCAGGAGATGGGGATTGGGGAAGTTCTGTTTGTTCTAACAAGGGCTATGGGAGTTTTGAGCCAGGAACCAGAGATGAAAACCAACGTACGCATGATAGTATCACAGTTGGAGGTTGCTGTGAGCTGTGTGACGCCATGGCACTCTACTGAGGACGATAAAGTGAGACTCTGTCTCTACAAAAAACAAAACAAAGAAACATAAGAATTTGTATACAAGTCCTTTTGTAAACATATGCTTTCATTTATATTGGGAAATATGTAGAATTAGTGGATCATATGATAAATGCATATTTAATTTTACCAGTCTGTTTTATAAAGTATAAATGTACTATTTACATTCTCACCAGCACTTTATGATACTTCCAGTTATTTCACATCCCTTCAACATTTGCAATTATCAGTCTTTTAAATTTTATTTATTGTAGAGCAGTGGTTCTCAACCTTCCTAATGCCTCCTAATGCCTCGACCCTTTAATACAGTTCCTCATGTTGTGGTGACCCCAACCATAAAATTATTTTCGTTGCTACTTCATAACTAATTTTGCTGCTGTTATGAATTGTAATGTAAATATCTGATATGAAGGATGTATTTTCTTTTCATTTTTTGTTTTTTTTTGCGGTTTTTGGCCGGGGCTGAATTTAAACCTGCCACCTCCAGTATATGGGGCCAGTGCCCTACTCCTTGAGCCACAGGCACCACCCAGCAGGATGTATTTTCATTGTTACCAAGGGGTCGCCACCCACAGGTTGAGAACCCCTGTTCTAGAGGGTGAGTAGTGGTAGCAAATTCTGGTTTTATTTACTGGGGTTTTTTTAGACAGAGTCTCCTTCTGTCCACCTGAGTAGAGTACTATGGCGTCATAGCTCACAGCAACCTCAAACTCTTGGGCTCAAGAGATCCTCTTTCCTCAGCCTTCAGAGTACCTGGAACTACAAGTGCAGTCTACAACATACACCTAGTGTTTTCTATTTTTAGAAGAGATGGATCTGGCTCTTGCTCAGACTGGTCTTGAACTCCTGAACTCAAGCAATCCACCTGCCTCAGCCTTTCAGAGTGGTAGGATTACAGGTGTGAGCCACTGCACCTGGCCCAAATTGTGGTTTTATTTTACGTTTCCTGATGATAATGGATTTCAGCATATTATATACTTATTTGTAATTCTTTTATCTTCTTTCGTGACATCTCTCTCTTTTTTTTTTTCTATTTAAAAAATTTTCTTGACTTGGCGCCTGTGGCTCAAGCGGCTAGGGCGCCAGCCACATACACCTGAGCTGGTGGGTTCGAATCCAACCCGGCCTGCCAAACAATGACAGCTGCAACCATAAAATAGCCAAGCGTTGTGGCAGGCGCCTGTAGTCCCAGCTACGTGGGAGGCAGAGCAGAATCGCTTGAGCCCAGGAGTTAGAGGTTGCAGTGAGCTGTGATGCCATGGCACTCTACCCAGGGCGATAGCTTGAGGCTCTGTCTCAAAAAAAAAAAAAAAAAATTTTTTTTTCTTGTCTTTGTGCCTGTAGCTCAAGTGGCTAAGGCGCCAGCCCCATACACCAGAGCTGGTGGATTCGAATCCAACCTGGGCCTGCCAAACAATAATGACAGCTACAACCAAAAAAAAAATATAGTCAGGCGTTGTGGCAGGCACCTGTAGACCCAGCTGCTTGGGAGGCTGAGGCAGGAGAATCACTTAAGCCCAGGAGTTGGAGGTTGCTGTGAGTTGTGACACCATGGCACTCTACCCAGGGCAACAGCTTGAGGCTCTGTCTCAAAAAAAAATTTTTTTCTTGTTTTATTATTGAGTTATTTGTAGTATTTTTTAATGCTTGAATAAAAATCCTTTGCCAGGGCTCAGCGCCTGTGGCTCAAGTGGCTAGGGCACCAGCCACATACATCTGAGCTGGTGGGTTCGAATCCAGCCAGGCCTGCCAAACAACGACAGCTGCAACCAAAAAATAGCCGGGCGTTGTGGCGGATGCCAGTAGTCCCAGTTACTTGGAAGGCAGAGGCAGGAGAATCGCTTCAGCCCAAGAGTTGGAGGTTGCTGTGAGCTGTGATGCCACAGCACTCTACCCAGGGTGACAGCTTGACACGCGGTCTCAAAAAAAAAAAAAATCCTGGCTCGGCACCTGTGGCTCAACAGGCTAAGGCGCCAGCCATGTACACCTGAGCTGGCGGGTTCGAATCCAGCCCAGGTGCGCCAAACAACAATGACGGCTGCAACCAAAAAAATGGCCGGACGTTGTGGCGGGTTCCTGTAGTCCCAGCTAATTGGAAGGTGGAGGCAAGAGACTAACTTGATCCCAGGAATTGGATGTTGCTGTGAGCTGTTATGCCCCAGCACTCTATCCAGGGTGACAGCTTGAGGCACTGTATCAAAAAAAAAAAAAAAAAAAATCCTTTGCCAGATATACATATTGCAGAAAACTCCCTCTGTGGGCTTACTTCCTCAGCTTCTGAAGGGTGTCTTTCTTTTTACTTATCTTATTTTATTTATTTATTTATTTATTTAGAGACAGTCTCACTATGTCGCACTTGGTAGAGTGCATTGGCATCACAGCTCACAGCAACCTCAAACTCTCGGGCTTAGACGATTCTCCCGCTTCAGACTCCCAAGTAGCTGGGACTACAGGGGCCCGCCACAATGCCTGGCTATTTTCTGATTGTACTTGTCATTGTTGTTTGGCAGGCCCAGGGGCTGGATTCGAACCGGCCAGCTCTGGTGTATGGGGCTGACACCCTAGCTGCTAAGCTACAGGCACTGAAGTTTTTTTGAGACTCACATTGTCACCTGGGTAGAATACCCTGACGTTGGTTGCTCTAGCTCACAGCAACCTCTAACTCTTGGGCTCAAGCGATTCTCTTTCCTCAGCCTCCCGGTAGCTGGGACTACAGGTGCTCACCTCAACGCCCAGCTATTTTTAGAGAAGAGTCTCCCTCTGGCTCAGGTTGGTCTCAAACCTGTGAGCTCAGGCGATCCACCCTCCTCCGCCTCCCAGAGTGTAGGGATTACTGGCGTGAGCCACAGAGCCAGTACTTAAGGTTGTCTTTTAAAAGGCAGTTTTTACTTTTTTTTTTTTTTTTTGAGACAGAGTCTCACTATGTCGCCCTCAGTAGAGTGCAAAGGCATCACAGCTCACAGCAACCTCCAACTCTTAGGCTTAAGTGATTCTCTTGCCTCAGCCTCCCACGTAGCTGGGACTACAGGAGCCAACTATTTTTTTGTTGCAACTGTCATTATTGTTTAGGCCCAGGCCAGGTTTGAACCCACATGCCTTGGTGTATGTGGCTGGGGCCCTAACCACTGAACTATGGGTGCTGGGCCAGCAGTTTTTACTTTTGATGAAATCAAATTTATCACCTTTAACATTTCCTGCTTCACTTCTTTTGTGCTAAGGATTTTTTCCCTATCCCAGTGTTGTGAAGAATTTCTATGTTTTATTCTAAAGTTGTATAGTTATTCACTTGAAATTATTATTTTTTTTTAAATTTTTTTAAGAGGCAGAGTCTCACTTTATCGCCCTTGGTAGAGTGCTGTGGCATCACAGCTCACAGCAACCTCCAACTCCTGGGCTTAAGTGATTCTCTTGCCTCAGCCTCCCGAGTAGCTGGGACTACAGGCGCCCAACACAACGCCCGGCTATTTTTTGTTTGCAGTTCTGCCGGGGCCGGGTTTGAACCAGCCACTCCCGGTATATGGGGCCGGCGCCCTATCCACTGAGCCACAGGTGCCGCCCTCACTTGAAATTATTTTTTGTGTATGGTGTGAAGTGATAATCAGTGATTTTTCTATGTGGAAATCCAGTTGTTCTAGCACTACTTGCTAACAAAACTATCATTTTTCCTCTTGTATTATCTCAACATTTGGACTAAGCAAGATAATGTATTTCCCCAACATCTACCCTATTTCCCAAACTGATTTTTACTATTAAATATTTCACCACTCTTACTACAGGATACTAATCATTAAGAAATGTCTGCCCTGGGCGGCGCCTGTGGTTCGGTGAGTAGGGCACCGGCCTGATGTACCGAGGGTGGCGGGTTCAAACCTGGCCCCCCGCCAAACTGCTAGAAAAAATAGCCGGGGCAGGTGGCAGGTGGAAGGTGCCTGTAGTCCCAGCTAGTCGGGAGGCTGAGACAAGAGAATCGCCTGAGCCCAGGAGCTGGAGGTTGCTGTGAGCTGTGACGCCACAGCACTCTACCGAGGGCGATAAAATGAGACTCTGTCTCTACCAAAAAAAAAAAAAAAAGAAAGAAAGATAAGAAAAAGAAATCTCTGTCCTGCCTGGTGGTTTCACCCAGGAGCGAAATCTGGTAGTTTCATCCCCACCCTCTTCTCCTGGGTGGTTACTGTGAAAAGCGATTGTACCATCCTGGGCTCCCCTGATGGTCTCCGCAGTATGCCGCATCCAGTTGAGTAATTTATTTAGGTATTCCACATATAGTGCCCCAGACCTCTTCTCCAGTACTCTAACCCAGTAAAGGCGCAGTCAGACAACCATCACAGTTTCGCCTTCTCTGTGAGCATCCCTGTGCTGCTCTCGTCTGGCGGAAGGAACATTCCTCCGCTGTACGGCGGAGATACAGTTAGAAGATGGCGCCACTCTAAGAAGCAGAATGTGGGAGTGGCCATGTTGTCTGCCTGACAGCGCCACTTACGGAAACCGCGGGGTCTCTCGCGAGACATCAGGACCCGGATGACTGTCGGCAGAAGGTGGCTTCCCAGCTACTTTAGAGCATGCGCGGTACAACCCTTCACCCGGGGAGGTGCTAGGAATCGGACTGGAAGAGGTGGTCCTCTAAGGCTTTTTTCCTCTGCTGGTGTCAGTTATTGTCATATTTTCACGCCGAGAGTTCTCTGCAACGATTTTGGTTGGTTGTGATTAGGGATTCTGTGGAGTCAATGATGGGAGGATTGTTCGGGGAGTTAGCGATGGAGATTTGGAGGTTCAGTATTGGGGGGTTATTGCGTTGGTTGACAGTCGTCTGTGGTGGGGGGGTTCTGTCAATAATGGGGCTCTTTGAGATGAGTGACTGGGCTTCGGGGCTGAGTGATGGCACTTTGTGGTTAGTGACCCAGGGCCTGTAGGATCAGCTATGGTGATAGGTGGAGTCAGCTTGCTTTTCTAATGGAGGAGCTAAGAAAATTTCACCCCAAGGTACGATTCCTTGGTATAAAGATTATTTTGAATTAAAGGCTATTCATAATCCGGGAACTTTGAACGAAGACTTTCCTCTATTTACCTAAAATCTTTTTTTTTTATTATTTGAGACAGAGTCTCAAGCTGTCACCCTGGAGAGAGTGCTGTGGCATCGCAGCTCACAGAAACCTCCAATTCCTGGGCTCAAGCGAGTCTCTTGCCTCCGCCTCCCAAGTAGCTGGGACTACAGGCGCCGGCTACAACCCCCGGCCATTTTTTGGTTGCAGCTGTCATTGTTGTTTGGCAGGCGCAGGCTGGATTCGAACCCACCAGTTCAGGTGTATGTGGCTGGCACCTTAGCCTGTTGAGCCACAGGCACTGAGCCTCTGGAGATTTTCCAAACTAGATTTGAGAAAGTAGCTAGGGTCTCCCTGGTAGTGTCAATAGCAAAGGTGCTGGGGGAAGCAGGGCAAAAAGGCCAGCTTTTTGAAGGAAAAAAGAGGTTCTTAAGAAGAAAAAAAGACAAAGCTGAAAAGCAGAGACAAGAGGGCAAGACAGAGAGTCGTGACCATGTTCACGTCCGCAGTTTCAACTATTTCTAGAGCCCATGAGAGCCCTGCCCTTCTAGGGGTTGATTACTCATGTGTCCTGTGGCTCAAAGGAGTAGGGCCCAGCTCCAGCCAAAAACTGCCAAAAAAAAAAAGAAAAAAGGAAAGAAAAGAATTGTTCCCATAACAAATATTCCTTTTGCCCCAGCTATTTTGGTTTGGGTTGTAATTACTTTAGCCAAAGGAATTCTCACCAATCCGGGTGCTCATTCATCCTGTCCATTACAAAGATTAGTGGAGCAGTCACAAGTTGTTGGCCCTACAGTCTGTTTGGCTCCCATCTTCTTTATAATACTAAAAGAGGCAAGATGCAAAGAGAGGGGAAAGCAAAATAAGGGGAATAAATTCAAGGCTGTGGCTCATTAGTACTAATAAGAATCTTAAAAGTATATTCCCGCCCAGAAATGCTAAGCACTTTGCAGGTGGATATCATTTCTTTATTTTTCATTTATTTATTATTGAGACAGAGTCTCACTGTATCTCTCTGGGTAGAGTGCCCTTGCATCATCATAGCTCACTGCAACCTCAAACTCTTAGGCCTAGGCCAAGCAATCCTCTTGTCCCAGCCTCCTGAGTAGCTGGAATTATAGGTGCCTGCCACAGTGCCTGGCTAGTTTTTCTAATTTTAGTAGAGACGGGGTCTCACTCTTGCTCAGGCTGGTCTCAATCTCTTAAGTTCAAGCAATCCACCTGCCTCAGCCTCCCAGAGTGCTAGGATTATAGGCAGGATGTCATTTCTTAAAGCCACCCCCTCAATCCTAAAAGTAGATGGTTCAGCTTTCCCAGACATTTTACCTCTGGGGATTTCAATAGTTTTGGAGGGTGGGTAAGTGGCATAACTTTATTTTACTAATTTATAAAGGTTCTAAGTTGGATAATTATAAAATGATGATGGAAACATATATTTCCCAGGTACTTAAATTATCAGCAATTCAAGGCTAAAGGAAATAGCAAACGTTACCAGGGATTCTACTTCAGTGCAGAACATTAAAGCAACAAACCAATTTGGGTCTCTTCCTTCCTCTTTCTCTCAATCTCTCTCTCTCCCCTCTAGCTCATTTTTCCTCTTTCTCTCTCTCTGAAAAAAAAAAAAGTAAAATCTAGAAAAAAGTATTATACTACCATCACTCTGGGAGGCCAAGGCAGGTGCATTGCTTGAGCTCAGAATTAGAGACCAGCCTGTTTCCACTAAATATAGAAAAATTAGCCGGTTGTGGTAGCGGGTGCCTGTAGCCCCAGCTACTCAGGAGGCTAAGACAAGGGGATAGCTTAAGAAATTTAGGTTGCTGTGAGCTATGATGATAGCAACAGAGTGAGACTCTGTCTCAAAAAAAGAAAAAAAAAGAAAGGAAAGAAAAAGAAAATCCATTATAGTAATATGCTGTCCGTGTGTCTGTGTAAGCAGAGTCCTAAAATGTGGACACAGCAGGGAAGGGGTAGGGCTAGAGAGAAAGTGGGGACTCGTTTATCAGTTTGACGACTCTTTTAGATCCAGCAAAAACATACCCTGAAATAATTTGGTTTAGTGAACATAGTATTTTATGATTGTGCTCATTTACCCTTTTCTACATCATTATAATAGAGAGTACTGTGGATTTAAAATAATTAAAAAGCAACCACCATAAATCAACCACAGCTGCCCACCCCACAGTTCCCCCCAATACTTAGCTGTGTTACTTTCCCAAACAAACTTGATTTCCCAGTGTTTCCCTTGTTGAGAGTGGCCCAACACTTTCCAGTTCTCTAAGATCATGGTATTGGGAACATCTGTGCAATGTCACTTTGCTCCACCTACTGTAGTTAATCCAGTCAATTCACATCGTCTCCCTCTTAAAATTTATAATTCTTTCTCCAATTCCATAACTATTTTCTTAAACCAGATCCTAACAATCTCAGGTTGGGGTATAGCAATCCTGTCTTTGCTCTCTGTTTTGTCTTCCAGTGCTTTATCCTGTTTTCTGACGGAAGATAATCTCTAGGCCCATTCGCAAGTGTCTGTAGTCGTGTATCTGTCTCTGTTCATATCACAACAAAATTCTGTTTTGGCATTTGAAACCTCCCTCAATGATTTCCTATTTATTCAAGCATTTGTTTTTTAGTTATTCATTCTTCATATAAGTAGAAACATTCTTTAGTCCAAACTAAAGTTCTAAAAAACAACAACGAAAAAACTCCACTAAAGTTCTCTGTGCCAGGTCCTGGGGATATGTGTACAGCAGTAGGAAAAATAAAACAAAACAAGGCTCCATCGTCATGGAACTCACACTTTAAAGTGAGGAAGCAGGTGAGAAATAAGTGATATACCACTTAGAGATAGTGGTATCAGGGAAAAAATAAAGACATGTAAGAAGGGTAAAGATTATTGATCTGGCGGAAATTTATGTAAGAATTCAGATTATATCAGGACTCTCAGAGAGGGTTATATTTGAAAAAAGACTAGAAGAAAGTGCAGGAAGGCAAGTATTCAGGAAGCAAATGGAAACAATGCTTCAAAAATTGTGACTTCTGAGTGTGTTTGTCGTATCTGAGGAACAGCGAAGATGTGAGGGTGAAAGGGGGCAATGGCATAAGTGTGCTCAGGGAGAGTGCAGGAGCCAGCACATGCAGACCTTTGTGAGCCATCTCTGCACCTTGGGCTTCGCTATGGGAGGGATGCTGTCCGTTTTAAGGGCTGAGCTGGGAGCAACGCAATCTGACTCATTGAAGAGATCCGGGTCGCCTTGTGAACATGGCTCAGATGAGGAGAGCACAGGCAGAAGCACGGATATCCCTACAGGCACAATATGTTTCCCCTGGACAGAAGAAAAGTGGCGAGAAAAGGGTCTTCGCTTAGAACTGACAAGATTTTCCACCAGACTGAGGTGAGCTGTGAGGAGAAAGAATGGATCCCAAGAGTTTGAACTGAATAATCCCGAAAGATGGTAGTTTTCGCTAACGGAGACATTGGGCAACTCCAGAAGACAGACAGCTGCTCCTCAGCACAGAAATTCTACGTGTTTCAGTTCGGTCTCCTACCTGGACTGACGCTACGTCTCTCATTTCCTTCGCTGAAATTCATCTTCCCACCCACAACACTCTCACTCAATTAGAAACATTTATGAACTACTCATAATTTGCACAGCCCTGGACTAGAAACTGAAAAGGACATCAAAACATGTGACATGGCTCAGTATTATAAAATATGACAGGGTAATATATTACATGGACCATACAAGAAAAATAATGTGTGTCTGTGATTATGTACAGTATAATTCAAACATGCAATATTTTCTGGAAAAAAATAACTTCTTACAAGAAAAAATAGCGAATTGGCATAGAAGCCCACTAGAGATAGAACTATGAACAAGTGATGACTACTTTCTTTTTTTTTCTTCAGATTAATGTGAGTGTACAAATGTGTAGGTTACATTGTTTTTCCTTTTAAAATAAAGTTTAAGTTGTAGTTGAGCCCTTCACCAGGGAGTGTGCCGAACACCCTCACATTGTGCACATTAGGCGAGAACCTGCCAAACCAATCACCCTCCCGCCTCTCCTCCCCTCTTCCTCGTTAGAATATACTTGTATTTTTCTTTCATCTGGGCTTGTAATTGTTTATAATGTTGGTTTCACATTAGTACTGAGTACATTGGACACTTGCTTTTCCATTCTTCTGATACTTTACTAAGAAGAATGTGTTTCAGTTCTGCCCAGGTAAACACAAAAGATGCAAAGTCTCCATCTTTTCTTACAGCTGAATGGTACTCCATGGTACACATATACCACGGTTTGTTAATCCATTCATAGGTTGTCGGACACTTGGGTTGTTTCCACATCTTGACAATTGTGAGTTGAGCTGCAATAAACATTCTAGTGCAAATGTCCTTGTGGTAAAATGATTTTATTTTTCTTCTGGGTAGGTACCTAGTAACGGGATTGTGAGATCCACTTGTAGTTCCTTGAGAATTCTCCATACTCCTTGCCCTAGAGGTTGTTTTAGTTTGCAATCCCACCAGCAGTATGAAAGTGTTCCCTTCTCACCACATCCATGCTAGCATCTGAGTTTTGGGATTTTGTGATGAGGGCTGTTCTCACTGAGGTTAGGTGATTTCTTAGGATGGTTTTGATATGCATTTCTCTGATGCTAGGGAGGATGAGCATTTTTTCATGTGTTTGTTGGCCATTCATCTGTCATAAACCTATAAATGGGTTTATTGATTAATTTGACTTATCTATAGATTCTAGTTATCAGCCCTTTTTTCAGATACAGAGCATGCAATTATCTTCTCCCATTCTAAAGGCTGTCTGTTTGCTTTAGTTGCTGTGCCCTTAGCTATGCAGAAGCTTTTTAGCTTTGATCATGTCACATTTATTTATTTTTGGTGTTGCCACAGTTCCCAAGGGGGTCTTCCTCATAAGATACTTTCCCAGTCCAATTTTATTGACATGATGACTTTCAAGAAGCTTGCGATTTATCCTGAAGGTTCAGTGAGTGGTATTCATACTCCACAATTGGCATTAAAAGAATTTGTTGAAATGTATTAAATGAAAAAATGAAACACCAGAATTAAAATGGAAAGAAATCTCTGTAAGACAGAAAAATTAAATAAATAGGTCAAACTTGCTCAATACTAGCTTAGTTTTACTATTCTATGATGCTTTCCCAATTCAAAAAGAAAATGTCCCCACACCTACCCTAAATGAGCACCAGTTTGGTTTGCTCTTATGTTAGTTTCCTTAGATGTACACATTAGTTACGCTCTAGAATATAGATTTGAGAGCAGGATCTTTTTTTTTTTTGCAGTTTTTGGCCGGGGCTGGGTTTGAACCTGCCACATCTGGTATATGGAACTGGTGCTCTACTTCTTTGAAACACAGGTGCTGCCCTGAGCGCAGGATCTTTATCTTATTTGATTTCCTTTGATCCTTATAGATGCTAAAATATTGTGAAAAATTATAAAATATACTAGAATACTGTAAAATATTTCCCATGACTTAAAAGTGTTTTTAGAAATGGGGGTGGGGGGAAGAGTCTTTCCAAAAG
The DNA here is from genome assembly GCA_963574655.1 of Perodicticus potto. Classification (NCBI taxonomy): domain Eukaryota; kingdom Metazoa; phylum Chordata; class Mammalia; order Primates; family Lorisidae; genus Perodicticus; species Perodicticus potto. The sequence goes on along the minus strand of CAUYRH010043087.1, from coordinate 7,758 downwards.
CCCAGAAGATTTCCTTCCTTTGGAATATATACTTTCTGCAGCCCAAGATAGGAATCCAGTAAATGTTCAAGAGAATCAGTTCCACAATTTAGACTTTAAGCCAGGTAATAGTACTACTCCCACATATGGTGTATAACTTCAGTCAATCATGAGATGTGCGACATGATGTAAGGATTCCTTTGAGGCACTGCATGTAAATTTGTTTTTTCTTCTAAAATAGTTCTGATTTAAACCACCAGTGAAGACTGATTTTTCTCTACCTCTTCAGTGAGAGTGAAAACTACACTTGATGTGCAGTGAGATGATCCACATTTTGTTCCAACTCTGTGGCTTACTCAACTTATATCCTTGGGTAGCCTTTAGTAATTTGCTTTCTCATTTCCTGTAAAATAGAAATATTAAATGCTGCCCATATCACATATCACCAGATTGTGATGAAGATTTTAAAAAATAACACGGTATGGAATGACTATCAATCTTGTAGCACTCTATAAAAGCAGCATATGTATTTTTATTTACCACTAAGTAATCTCACCTGAGCAAGCGCATTCACCTGCTACCATGCTAGTTCTTCTCCTGTCAAGATGTTCTTGGTTAAAATGGGACATTTCATTTAAAATGGTTAATAGCAGTTTGTTGTTATACTGATTTTAATTTTAGAGGTGTGTCTGCATCTTTTGTTTGTTTGTTTGTTTTTGGCTATGTCACCCTCAGTAGAGTGCTGTGGCATCACAGCTCACAACAACCTCAAACTCTTGGACTGAAGTGATTCTCTTGCCTCAGCCTCCCAAATAGCTGGGAATACAGGTGCCCGCCACAATACCCTGCTATTTTCTGTTGCAGTTATCATTGCTCTTTAGCTGGCCTGGGCCGGTGTATGTGGCTGATGCTGTAACATCTGCACTACAGGCTCTGAGCCACATTTTAAACAAAATAATATTTACATTGTCTGAGGCCATCATTGACACTCATAAAGATTTGGCCTTTAAAGATGCTGAGATTGACATAATTATGAAAGAAACCACGGTACAATGTTTATGTTTTCACTTTGCGTCAGCCACTCTTTAGTTACTTAAGCAATATTTGACATTATCATAATGATGTAAATTGAGTGTCATTTTTATTACTCTTCTTATGCAAAAGCAAAAGAAGAAGTCAAAAAAGGTAGGCCAAAAAAAAAAGTCATTCAAGTGAAGGAATGACTAGCTCACTAGCTCAATCACACACACCAACTAGCTCAAAATACATAAAATGTAGTTACTATAATGGGTAAACCCCATGAGCATGATACTTCTTTTTGCCCTTTTTCCTTTGTTTACTCATTTCTGTGACAAGTTTGTAGTGCCCATTTCTAAAAGAAATCTAGAAGACTTAATGTTCTTAATTTCTAAGAGAAATTTAAATTAATAAATGAAAAAGCCATTAGAATTATAACTGACAAGACCATTCAGCTACATGATAGAGAAAAAAATCAACTAGTTATAGTTTCCATAAATAGAAGTAAATGATTAATATTTATTAAAGCTGAAACTAGTACTGTTTATTACCTAAACATTTTGGAATACATTATGGAAATAAAACTGATGGTCTCAAAGACCATTTTAAAAAATCAAAATCAATAAAAATATTATATTCCTATGAAAAATACTCTAATATTATAAAGACATTAATTTTCCTAAATAAATGTATAACATCAGATAGTCACAATAGGATTTTCCTGAAATTTGACCAGCTAATTCTAAAGTTAACCTAAAACAGAAAAAATGAAAATAAAGGACATAAAATATTAAAGTAAATAAGAGGGAATGTGCCCTACCAAATATCAACATGGTGTATGAATTCATGGCAATTAAAATAGTGTAAATTAGCATAAAAATAGATCAGTGAGCAGAATGGATACTATAGAAAAGAACCATATTAATATTAGAATTTAGAATAAGAAAGAATTACAATATAGTTAAAGGCATGTATTCTGGAGTGAGAATGCCTGCATTCAAATTTGACTCCAACAGTAATTAGCTGTGTCACTTGGGAAAAATTATTTTACCTCGTCCTAACTTTTGACATGATGTAAAATTGAGATAATAAGAGCATCTACTTATTTATAAGATTACTTTATCAATTTTTTTATTGCAAAGACCTTTTTAATATAAAAGCATAGCTAACTATGACAAATGACAAATATGATAGGAAAATGTGTTGACATACAAATTTAAAAGCAAAAACAAAAGATAGGAGAAAACACTTATAAATAGAGTACAGAAAAGTGTATTGTTCAGAATGAGAAAAAAAAATTAAATTTATAAGGAAAACTGAATCAAAAAGGAAAATAAAGAAGGTAAAGGACATTCTAAATAAAAATGATATATAAAATTATGTTTACTATTACTAATAAACAGGAAAATGTATGTTAAATAAAAATTATATATAACATTTAATATAACATACTAGAAATAAAAGATGTTTAGTTCTGACAAAAAAGGGAAAATCAAGTGCTGTCGCCCACTGTTAACAGAAAAATGCATTAATAACGTCAGTCTAAAATTTAAAGGGGCAAATCTTTAAAAGATTAAAGGACCAAGGACCATATACTTTAGTCAGTAACTCCCTTCGGAATATCTATTCTACACAAAACTAGAGGTGTACAAGAACATACGTTCAAAGTGGGTTTTTCAAGTTATTAGTTATAATAATAACAAATGTTATAAACAATATACATGTCTTAAATATATTTGTAGTATGGTGTAGCAATTGGAGAATAAAGCAAATCTGCATGACTCATAGGTAAATACATCCAACTCATACTGTTAAGATAAAACACAGAATGTTGCAGGAGTACATAGTATGGTCACATTTCTATAATCCATTTACATATAATATAACACAAATTCGAAAGAAAGTCCAGCAAATCGATACAGCACACTTTCTACTATGATCGCTTTTGTCTTGGACAATGGGACAACAGAAAGGTGTGAAAGTAGATTTTCAGTTTTTAGTCTATATATTTTTACATTTTAAAAGTGTTTCACAATAAAATATGTTGTCATCACTTCTCTACATAAAATACACAAAAGATCCATAGTAGACATTTACATTCTAAAAGCTTCTTTTCAGCTGATTATTTGATGTTTTTTTTCCCCACATACTGTGGTTTGAATGTTAGTCCCATCAAAAATTCATGTTGAAAGTTAATCCCTAATGTGGAAGTATTGACAGGTGGGGCCATTAACAAGTGATTGGGTCATGAGTGCTTTATCCTCATTCATAGATTCATGGATTAATAGGTTATCAAGGGAGTGTGACTAGTGGCTTTAAAAAGCAGAGGAAGAGAGACCTGAGCAATCACACTTGCCCTCCTCACCAGGTGATGCCCTGCTTGGTCTGGGGATTCTGCAGAGTCCCCTGTAGCAGGAAGGTCCTCACCAGATGTAGCTCCTCCACCTAGGACTTCTCAGCATCCATAAGTTAAGAAATACATTTCTTTAACTTCGTAAAATACCCAGAATCTGGTATCCTGCTATAAGCCATAGAAAACAGAATAGTTGCCCAGCCTCACTGATTTCTCTTTCCCTGTTATTTTTCACAATCCTAGGGATTTCAACCTCCCTCTCTTTCCAACAATAATGCAGAAAAATTCAACTTTACCCAATTTTTTGCTCCAAATCCAATGTGTAGAAATATGAACAAAGTTGTAACATGATCCCTTTTAAAGATATGTAGTTAAGATGCCTTCTAAATACTCTGAAAGAATCTTGGTACTCTTAGAATTAAGGCAAGTTTATAATAGACTAACCTTTCCCCATACAAACTCTCAGTACACTTCCTCTCCTTTTAATCTTTGTACTAAAAGAATGTGATGCTTTAGGCCAGGACTACTATGGAGGACAAAGTAACTTCATCCTAGATGCTCATCTGCCATGTGGACTTTTGACTAACTACAGTTCTGAGATATTTACTTTACTCTAATCCTCTAAATATTTACTTTACTATTCCTTGTGTAAGAGCACATACTTACCATAAATCCCACCCTATGTCACAAGAACCTTGCTGTTGTTACAGAAATTATAGACTGTGATGTTCATAGCATTCTTGTCTTTTAACAATTAAAGGTTGACTTTTAATCAGGCTACATGCTACATGTATAAATAGCATGCATATCATTTTCCTGTAGTATGTAAGTCCTAGTTGCTGGGTAATAGCATGAACACCTGTTTCCTGTTTTGTTGCTTCCCAAGAATACAGATCTGTCTGTGAGATCCCCGGTGAATCCCTTTTCACTAGCAAACCAGATATGTCTGCCTTATTCTCAGGTTTCCCAGCTCCTTCTGCTTTGGGAGGTCACTTCAAGTATAGAGTCCTTTCACAAAACAACTATCTTGTTATCACAAGAGGTAAAGATAAGGAAATATTAGAAGAGGAGAATTAAAACCCTAGCATTGTTGAGCAATGAAATTAACCTTTCCTGGGACTGCTTAACTCTAGAAATCTACAGGTAAAAATAATCTAACTAGTACGTATGTCACCACAACCCAAACAAATCATGAGGTAGTATCTTCCCTGATCAAATCCTGGGGATTTACGTTTAACATTTAAACATCATGTTTAACGTTTCTATTCTTTCCCCATCCCAGTCCTTTATAGCTGAGTAAGTTGAAGAAAGCTAGAAGTGTGTGTCTAAGCGGTCCTACATATCTAGTTGAGTCCCAGGCTCCTCATTCAGAAGGTCTCCTCTTAAGACCATTCTTAGCAGCATCCACTCCCTGGGTCCAGGCTTATCAGAATTCAACTTAGAGGCTGTATCAACTTGGTCTCTCCAAATCTGAACTCATACCTCAAATCCATCCCTATAAATCAGTTCTGTTATGAGTGGATCCAATTTAGTCTCCTTTCTTACCACAGTAAAAACTTCATAAATGGTAAGAATTCAAGGGGTCTTTCAGAACCTTAATGAAGTGCGAGCTTCCTTAGTAATGAGTTGGTGTAAATTGCTACCATAACTTGATCAGACTGAGTCAGATTTTCTAAAGGGTATTTCACATTCCCATGGTATATTGTTACACACAGATAGTGGTCTTTCCTCCTGCTTGCTAATCCCTGGTCAGGACTCAACAAGGCATCTTAGAGATTCTCTATGTTATCAACCACCATTTAGGTAGTTTGGCGCTTGGTTCAGATGCAGTTACCCTTTTCCTTGAAACTAAAGTATATATTCATTGTTTTGGCATCTCAGCATCGGTGTTCCATAGTTTTGGTAACAGTCTTAACTTGTTTTGGAAGACCATGAATCTTTCTTTTTTCTTTTTTTTTTTTTTTCTTGTTGCAGTTTTGGCTGGGCCAGGTTCTAACCTGCCACCCTCGGGATATGGGGCCAGTGCCCCACTCACTGAGCCACAGGTGCCACCCAGAAGACCATGAATCTTTCATCCTGCTATGTGGACTGGAGGGATTGCCTTTACTACTTAATTTAAGCAGTTGACATGTGGCCCACATCTACTAGTGATAATTGTACATCCCCACCACTACAGTAGGGGTAGACTCAGACCCAATGTGTAAGAGAAAGAATGGTGCCTAGAATTTTGTTGAAGCTCCTAAAATAGAGATGTCCTTATTTTCCTGGGGTTGCTAAGCCTAGAGGGGCAGGAAGTTCCCTACAAATGAAAAGCCTGTCTGAGACTGAAGCCAACACAAAGGAAAGCAGAGATATACAAAGAAAATGGCAAATTGGAGATATGCTTTAGCTCTGAAATCCAAGTATACCAGCCATTCCTGAAGCCAATTATAACTCTGAACTACTTTTTTCTTATACTTGGAATTAAGTACTATTCTAAATTTTACTATCATTTTCTTACTTTTTTCTCTACTTTCATTCCTATGCAAGCATCCCTAAATAACATTGCTTAGTTTCACTGTTTAAATTTGCATGTTTGAATTTTTTATTCATATATGTTGTGATTTGTTTCTTTTACTTAGCACTATATTAGTGAGAGCTCTCTATGTTGTTGTTTGTACCTATAGTTCACGTATTTCTACTATTTTGCAGTAATCCATTTAATAAATATATTAAAATTTTGTTATTCATGTAATTTCTAGATTTTTTATATGTGTGCTATAAATATCTCTATGAACACACTTCCTGGTAAATATGTAAGAAATTCTACTCCTTGAGATTGGGACTGCCAGATTGTAGGAAATGGTGCCTTCCATTCTCCTGCATAATACTACACTGTGTCTCAAAGTGATCGCACAAATTTATATTCCTCCCAGCCATAAAAAGACTTCCTGTTACTCCATATGCATGTCAACATTTCATTTTACTAGACTTTTTAATAATTTAAAAATATGGGGAGAACAATCAGATGGAATGGTCCAAATATTTTTATTAGTATTTCCTTTTCAACTAATAAAGTTGACTCTCTTTTCTGTATTTATGGTCCATCCATATTTGCTCTTCTCTGATTGCTTATTTTTGTCTTTTGACCACTTTTCTCTTAAGCCATAAATCTTTTTCTTATTGATTTATAAGAATGCTGAGATATTCTGGATGTCAAGCCTTTGCTCTTAAACATTTGATACTACTCCTTCCAGTTTGGGAATTTTTTTCATGATTTTTCATATTATCTTTGGATGAACATAAATTATTATATTTAATAAAGTCTAATGTATGAATCTTCCCATTTATCTTATGTAACCTTTGAATCATATTTTAAAAAATTTCTTCCTATTCAAGGCTGAAAAATATGTTTTCCTACTATCTTCAAGGGTTGTAAAGTTCTGCTTTTTGTATCGTCACAGATACATTGTCAAATGATTTTTTTAATATTATAGTTTAAATACCAATGTCTGGTAGGGCATGTTAACTTACTTTGCGTCAGTTTATTCTTGGCCTTTCACATTTGTGTATAAAATTAAGAAAATAATACTAAAAGTTAAAAAATACCCTGTGGGATTTTTATTGGTATTTTTTGAACCTATAGGTCAACTAGCAAAAAAATTGACATGTTTAAGGATAGGGAATACTCTTATCAACATCTACTAACATCTCTTAATTGGATTAAAGTCTCTTAATTAACTTAGGCTTATATTTAATTTTTCTAAGAAAGAGTTTCTCATATTCTTTTTTTTTTTTTTTTTTTTTGCATTTTTGACCAGGGCCGGGTTTGAACCTGCCATCTTTGGTATATGGGGCTGGCACCCTACTCCTTCAGCCACAGGTGTCACCCAAGTTTCTCATTTTTGTTAAAAAGATATTATAAGTGCTCTAGTTGAGCAACTGGTTAGTGCAGGGGTCCTCAAACTTTTTAAACAGGGGGCCAGTTCAGGTTCAGTGTCCCTCAGACTGTTGGTGGGCCGGACTATAGTTTAAAAAAGAAAAAAATGAAGAATTCCTATGCACACTCCACATATCTTATTTTGAAGTAAAAAAATAAAATGGGAACAAATACGATATTTAAAATGAAGAACAAATAAAAGTTAAATCAACACACTTCCCAGTATTTCAATGGGAACTATGGGCTGGCTTGCTTTTGGCTAATGAGATGGTCAATGTCCGGTTCCATATTTGTCACTGCTAGTCATAACAAGTGATGCACGTGTGCATCAGTTAGACTAGATTTGATTGGAGATTTCAGATGTTTCATTCTGGAAAAAGTCTGTTCACAGACATAAGTGCTACCAAAGATGGTTGCCATTTTGAGTGCATGGTTCCTGAGATTAGGATATGTCTCAGAGGGGAGAGATGCATAGAAATTAGGAAGGCTG
>CAUYRH010043086.1:0-45349 GCA_963574655.1 Perodicticus potto | reverse complement strand
CTATAACCCAACTATAGCACAAGAATATGGGAAGGGAGGGGAGGGGGGAGGTTGGGGTGGAGGGAGGGTAATTGGTGGGGCCACACCTATGGTGCATCTTAGAAGGGTACAGGCGAAACTTACTAAATGCAGAATACAAATGTCTTCATACAATAACTAAGAAAATGCCATGAAGGCTGTGTTAAACGGTTTGATGAAAACATTTCAGATTGTATATGAAGCCAGCACATTGTACCCCTTGATTGCACTAATGTACGGAGCTATGATTTAATTTTAAAAAAATGGAAAAAAGATGCAATCCAAGTGGCTAATAAACATATTAAAAGGTGGAAAAAATAAAAAATAAAATAAAATATCTCATTTTTATCCTTGGGGCTTTTATATGAAGTGTCAGGAAGTCTCAGTTTCATTCCTAAGGAGGCCTCCTTCCCTCTAATGCTTGTTTGTTGAAAACCCTGGGGCTGGTGTGGCATCCTCTGCCTCAAGTGCCGGCCTCCACCTCTCTCTGAGCTGTGGCCTGTCCCAGAGCAAAAGGGATTTGCCTCAAAGAAATAAGCATATTACAAAAAATGGATAACTCATTTTAAGAAGGCATGAGATGATGTTCAAGATGAAGCTGGCAGCGGCACATCGTCTATGTCAACTTGAGGGGAAAAAAATTCATCTTTTTCATGCTCTGATTGAAGAGGACCAGCAATTAACAGCAGAAACAGTAACCAACAACTGTAGACATCTCATTTGGTTCAGTTTACAAAAGAAGAAACTCCAGATGGAGAGATTTGGAAAATGGTCTCATTCTGCACAGAATGTGAGTCCTGTGGCCCTTCTCATTATTTCCCAATAACAACTCTCTGCCTGGAGCTACCTGTTTGTAACTCTGGGACCCTGCTCACCTTCTCCTACAAGCTCTAAGGCTTCATCTTCTTCCAATGACTCACAGTGGCCTGCCCAGTGAGGAGAGTCTGGTGGCATCTGGCACTTATTTTAGCAAGGTCACTGCACCTATTTGCATGGTCAGCTAACTAGTCCCCATGAGGTCATACTCTGACGAGATCTGTCACTGAGCAACTGAATGTCCAGGAATGCCAACTCACATTTACCGAGCAGCTCCTATTTGCTGGAGGCCGTTGCCGATAGTATTCCCTGGAAAGCAGACTCAGGTGGAGTTTCACACGCAGGAAGGTTACTAGAGAGTGTACCTAGGTTTTGCAATTAGAAAGGGGAAGGAGGGAAGCAGGATTGGCAGAGGGAGCCACAGGGCTGCAATGCAGTCACAAGGTCCTGCTGGCCCCACAGGCAGTTAGAAGTGGGCTGGCCTTTTGGCACTGTTCCAGTTAGGAGCAGGGAGGCGGGTTATCATATGCTCATTGACCAGTCATTGGGCAAAGCAGCCCTTGGGAAGAGGATGTGACATTTGGGGAGGCAGATCTTTGCATCTGAGAGCAACTTTTAGAGACAGCTTGTAGTGGAGGGCTGGTAGCTGGCAGCATTACCAGCAGTTGTGGAAATAAGTCCTTGAAAGGGGGCCTGGTGGCACAGCAAGGTGCCCACCGTTCTGTGCAAAGCATATTCTGTGCCCTTACGAAGCTTGTATCTGGATGGGCAATGCTATAGCAAACAATGCTTAAGATGGCATCAGGCACATGGTGCTCTCGAAGCTCTGGGGGTTTGCAGACGGTGGGGAAGGTGGGGATGAGGCTGCCACATTTTCTTAGGGATAATATTTGCACTAGGTCTTGGAAAATCCTAACTTTTAATTCCTAAGATTTATATTATCATGTTATTGTCTAGTCAGGGTAGCTTGATTGAAACCCTGGATGCATGAAGTGGGGCTTCTTTTTTTTTTTTTTCTTGAGACAGAGTCTCACTATGTCACCCTCGGTAGAGTGCTGTGGTGTCACAGCTCACAGCAACCTCAAACTCTTGGACTTAAGCAATTCTCTTCCCTCAGCCTCCCAATAAGCTGGGACTACAGGCACCCACTACAATACCTGGCTATTTTTTATTGCAGTTGTCATTGTTGTTTAGCTGGCCCAGGCCCGGTTTGAACCCACCTGCCTCAGTGTATATGGCTGGTGCCCTAGCCACTGAAATATGGGCACCGAGCCAAAGTGGTCTTTTACACAGACCATTAGACCGGGTTACGTTAAGTGAATCCCAGACACTGGGCTAGGTGCTACACTAAGCGTCAGTTTGCGTATTTTCTCTTCATCTCAAGAAGTTCCAGGAAGCCTTGCTGGAGATTTCAGGGCTATCGTTATCTCAGGCCTCCTTTCCTGCAGCTCTCGGTCACGCCAGGGTATCAAGAGGACAAGCTGCAGCTGCTTCGGGGCTGGCCTGGGTAGTCCTCTCAGGGCAAGAAGCACCAGCTGACTTCCCTGCAGTGAGTTCTGTCTTTTCTCTCCAGGGCCTGCTCCTTAAGACTAGAATTTTCTGGAATGAGGGTAATTGCCTTGTGCTGCCAAAAAAAGCCATGAAGGCATTTAGGAAGCAGATAAGCCCCAGGGGGAATTCTGCATGGAAGCAGAGGCTTACAGGGGAGCAGGTGTCTACAGGGGAGCAAGGGCTCACAGGGGAGCACGTCTGAACTCCAGCCTGCCCTGCAGAGTGGCAAGGACCTCTCTCACTGGGATTAGGAGACTTCTGTGTGACCAAGGTCAGGGCAGCAGCATCTGCCAGGGCCACACATGAGGCTTCTTGTTCCCTCACAACAGCCGGGGTGTCAGAGCAACACCCGCTCTGCGGCATGGAGCAGATATGAATGATGGGAATGAGGTGTGCACACGTGAGCAACACACACCCCATGGTGGCCCGGAGAGGACGGCATGCCCTGTCAGACGAGGGGCAACGTCTGGGAGAGGGAGTGGTCTTGTGGAGAAGGAAACCTGAACCCAAGTCAGATGTCACTAGGGTTGTCATGACGCTACTAGCTTGAGATTCTCTCAAAGGGAACCAAATCCCAGTCCCAACCTATCAGGGAATTGGGGTACAGTGAGGGTCCCTCCTTACACTGCTCTGCCATTGCCACCGCCTTAGCTCCTTGTCTTCAATTAGGTTTAAGAAATGCTGTGAAAAGACACTGGCTACCAGAAAAGGGGACCTTTACCTTATCGAATACTGTGACCCTGACATTTAGGACCGCCATTTGGCCCATGCTTTCAACATCTGGATGCGCAAGGATCTGATGTCACTTCTGAAGTTATTAGGTGGTCTGCACTACAACTGGGCTGTCACAGGGCCCCTGCACAAAGCCGCCTGGTGAGGGGTTCTTGAGAGTTCATAGCACCTGAAACACCCCCAGGGCAGGGTTTAGAGATGACAGAATATGGCTCAAATGCTGAGACTTTGTGTAAATCCCACTCATCCCTTCAGCTTCAGGTGACCTCAGCTCTTTTTTTTGTAGAGACAGAGTATCACTTTATTGCCCTGGGTAGCGTGCCATGGCGTCACACAGCTCATAGCAACCTCCAACTCCTGGGCTTAGGCGATTCTCTTGCCTCAGCCTCCCGAGTAACTGGGACTACAGGTGCCTGCCATGATGCCCAGCTATTTTTCTGTTTTGCAGTTAGGCTGAGGCCAGGTTTGAACCTGCCACTTTCAGTATATGGGGCCGGCACCCAACTCCATGAGCCACAGGAACGGCTCTCTTTTGTTTTTTTTAAAGAGACAGGATCTAGCTCTGTTGGTCAGGCTGGAGAGCAGTGGTGCGATCACATCTCATTGCAGCCTTGAAATTCTGGGCTCAGCAATCCTCCTGCCTTGGCTTCCCAAGTAGCCCCAAGTAGCTAAGGCCACAAGTATGTGCCTCCACATCTGACTAATTAAAAAAACATTCTTTTAGAGACAGGGGTGGCTGTAGGGAGCAGTCTCCCTATATTGTCTAGGGGTCTAATCCCTGACCTCAGGCAATCATCCCACTTTGGCCACCCAAATTGCTGGGATTACCAGCACGAGCCACCACAACTGGTCCACTGACCTCAGTTCTTAAGATGTCAGGAACTTAGTCTTCAGGAACTTTCTCTTCATTTGCTGAAGGGGCTGCACTATTGGAAGAGCTCGCCAGGTCTGCTGGGCATGGAATCGGCCATGCTAGGGAGTAGCCCACAGCTATTGATGGCTCGTCATTTTGTCTTGTTTATGCCACCCATCCAAGGCGGGTTGGGGAGGAGTTGTAGAGTGACCCAGGACTTAGGCTAACGGGGCTCCATCTTCACACTTGCTCCCACATGCCTTCCTGGCGAGGCAGGAAAAGTAGAACGTGGTAAAGGGCACATTTGTTTCTGCAAGAAAGGACATGTTGCTTACCCTATTTCTCATGCCAAAGCAAGTCACACGGCTCCCTCAATTTCAAAGGAGTGGAAAGTTCGGCCTTCCGTGAGCCGGACAGAAGGAGAAAGAAGTGCCCCTTCCATGCTCTCATCACCCTCACTGCTCAGCTGGGATAACTGACACTCCTCCACCATTTTTCTTTTCCTTCAGGCACTTAAAATTTCAACTTTAAAGATGCTGATAAAATTTGCACTTGAAAATGGCCTGTGAAAAACCAGCACAGCCCCCAAAGGCAAGATTCTAATCCTGTTTTTTCTCAAATACATCAGCAGTTTTCAGCCCATCAGATGTGAGGGGCGGGGAATGTTCTGTGTTTAGTTTTGTATGAAAATGCTGCCTGTCTGTCTCAGATGGGGGGGCTGGTCCCACCAGGTTTCTCAGGGTCAGCCCAAGAGTCTACCCTCACTGGGCCTTTCTTTGATCACCTTCCCCCAGGTTGAAGCCATTTCTGACCTCCGGAGCCCCTACTTTGTGTGTACCCACCCCTTTATGTGTCCCCTCATCATCTTATCGATGTTTACATAAACACCTCATTTCCTCTCCTAGGATGTGAGCTCTTTAATCTTCTAGGAACTGGATTTGTTCCATACAGAATTGTTCCTACACAAAGGTACATTTTACTATTTTTGAATGGCTCAAGGAATGCAGCTCTATGTTTTCCCTCAGTTGTTTGCTGTAAGAGGGGCTCAGTGTCTTTTGAGTGAGGAAAGGATGGATAGATGGGTGGATGGATGGATAAATGGATATACGGATGGATGGATGGGTGGATGGAAAAATTAAAGAACAAAGGGCTGATGAATATGCATAGAAATCAGTCAGCATCCCACAGGGAGAAGAAACAAACCTGTTCTCCTCCCCAGATAGTTCTGCTAATTCTGATGGGCTAACTAACACATACAGGCTTTTGGAAGAGAGGGGGTCCAGTGGGATTGGCGATGACTGACAGCAACCTCTCACCACTCTGCATGAGGCCACACCCTGCCGTGGCCAGTGGAGTCACCTGGACACATGCACAACTCTCCTTTGGTACTGATACCGCTCTTTAGTGCCAGGGGCAAGTTTCACTGGGTCCTTAGTATAGGTTGTTGCTCTTTCTATATTGAATAATTTCCATGTTCCAGGGTGAGCAATGGAGGAAAGGAGCAGTAAATATGACAGGTGCTCTAGAAATTCTTGTCTGTAGGACTGCCACACGTGTCTTTGCTTTCCGCTGTAGATGTTCCCAGGCTAAAGCATGAGATCTCCCCCATCTCTTAAGCCTGGAAGGGGTCAGCAGTGAGGCTGGAGGGTGCTGCCCCAGAGAGAGTGACCTGCACCTGTCCCCTCCCCCACTGAGAAGACCCTCAAACATCACTTCCTCTTTCCGGAGAGATGGGAGTAATGCACACGTGGAGTCCTCATGCTTCACAGATCTCTCCTGGGTGCAGCCTTGCAGAAGGGAAGGAAGATAATGTAGATAGAATGGTGCAGTGTGCACGTGGTGCTGGGGAGAAGGGATAGGCACCTCTTCTTTTAAAAATAAAGCCCAGAAACTTCACCTATCTCTTCTATTCCCTCCACCTCTGCTATTCCCCCCTCCCTTTTTTTTTGAGATAGAGTCTCACTTTGTCACCCTTGGTAGAGTGCTGTGACATCATAACTCACAGCAACCTCAAATTCTTGGGCTCAAGTGATCCTTTTGCCTCAGCCTCCTGAGTAGCTGGGGCTACAGGTGCCTGCCACAACGCCCAGCTATTTTTTTAGAGATGGGGTCTCACTCTGGCTCAGGCTGGTCTTGAACTTGTGAGCACAAGCAGTCCACCTGCCTCAGCCTCCCAAAGTGCTAGGATTACAGGCGTGAGCCACTGTGCTTGGTCTTTTCCCTCATTTCTCCTTCAGCTCAAAGAAAGGTGAAGAACTGAGAAACGGCCCCTCCCCTGGGCTTGGCACTCTGGGGTTGTCTGCAGAGCAAGTGAATCCTCTCTGCCTTGGCTTTCACGTGAAAATAGAAAAATGTGTTTGTAGAAGGAAGCCTAGAGGCTTGGAGACCAACTCCACATCAGAGGGGCAGGGAGCAGACTCCACCTGCTCTGCCTGGCTTGGGCCCTGGGCCCAGAGGAGCAGCAGCCAATGGCTATTTGAGGAGGATGGCTTTTGGGTTGCCCCAGCGAGCCATACTCTGCCAAAGATGTTGCCAGGGGCTGTAAGTAAGAACCTGTTCCTCAGCCTCCCATTAAATGATGCTCTGTGGCCAAGCATATACCAAAGAATAAATGTACTTTATTAACATGAACACTAATGACAAATGCATTGCAGTAGTAAGCACATCATAGATACATAGAATGTTCTCTATATAGTCTGAACATAGATATAAAATAACTTATACTTGTTTTGTTTGCCATCACCGCATAGCATACAAAGTGACTGATTCAGTGGCGATGAAGCAAGCCGGGTGGACAGGGACCATGAGGGAAGAAGTAGGGCTTTGAGTATGGCGGGGATCAGCCAAGGACACAGAAAAGTGTCCCAGGGACCCTGCAGGGAGCAAGATCCAGACCTCTCAAGTTAGCCTTCTGAGAAGTCCGCTTGATAAAAGAGCTGGTGTCTGCATTTGAGTTGGGATGATTCAGGCTGCTATGTGTGGGAGGCTAGGTAGGGATTGGCAGGGACAGCCTCCAGCAGACCATCCCACTCTCCTGCTGGCCCTGTTGGACTTCTGTGATGTCAGGAATATGGGGTGCTTAGCCAGAAGGCACGGTTTGCTTCTGTGCTGTGACAGATGGCCAGACTGATGGCCCACCAAATTCTGGCCAGCCCTCCCTCTTTGCCAACCAGTTCTGGGAGGCTATGAGGGGACCTGCGTGCTTGTCGTAGGTAGCAATGCTGGGATCCGCACACATCATAGCACAGGGACGGGCATGACGGTCTAAAGCCCTGGCTTTGAATGCCCTCTCCAGCATGCATGACCTCTGTGAGTTTGGGAAGGTCACCTAAACTCTTCTGAGGATTCTCAGCCTCCTCCTCTGCAAAATGGGGAGACTAATGCATACTTTCCTGGGGCAATAGTGAGGGCCATGTGGAATAATGGGTATAAAGGGCCTGAGAGCTCCTGGCACTCAGGAGGGGCCAGGGAAATATGAGTCAAGTATGAACATCCAAACATCACAGGCCAGAGGGAAAATGTATAAACTAAAACCACTGGGACTGGTTTTGAGTAGTCTATGGAACAGTTTCCTTGCTTTCTCCTAACAATTTTTTCTCTCCTCTGTCGCCTACTGGGATTCTTTGAAATGAAATGCAGGCAGAGTTCAAAGCCAGTTTTGGGAAGGAAAGCAGAGCCTTAGTTAGACTAGGAAAGAGCAGGGCTCATGGGCCACTATCTCTGGAGGGTCATCTTCCCCCCTCACCTCCCTGCAGTGCCCCGTCCTCCTATCTCCTAGCCCCTGAGTAGATTATTAAGCGAAAGGGTGGGGGTGGGAGGAGACATAGGAGAAAAGTGAAATGCCTCTTAAATGAAAAGTCTTTTCCAGGTGCTCAGAGCCTGGTGTGGAGGCAGTGGGGAGTCTGGGGTGGGAAGGCATCTGTGCTCAGTGAAAGGCCTTGGGTCTCTTGGGGAGTGGAAGATGGGAAGAAAAAAGGGATGGAGACTTAGGCTTGAACCCTGGTATGTGTGAGTGCTTCTTTCTTTCTACTAACCCCAAGAACTTGGAGATGTGTCCAAATAAGGATCAGCCCGGAAACATGGGGAGTGCTGTAATTATCAAGATGTGTGCATGTGTGCACATGTGTGTGTTTGTGTGGTCACTTCTCCCAGCAACTCCTCTAACACCTGCCTGTCTGAACCTCCTCTCCCCTCATCACTCAGCAAGTTTCCTCTTGGATGGGGGCAGGAGGTGGGCAGGCAGCTCATTGGGCAGCTCGTGCCCTTCCAGCTTGACCTTGATGAGGTGGTTGGCCAGCGCGAACTCCTCGTCATCCAACATGCCATCTTTGTCGATGTCAGCCAGCTTCCAGATCTTGCCCAGCACACTGTTGGGAAGCTTGGAGCGTACCATCTCCTTCTTGGCATTAGCACCTGTGATCTTGCCATCCACCGGTGACAGGGTGTAGAAGATCTCATCGTACATGGGCTTGTCCTTGGCCACAACCCACTCAGCGTCATCGATGCCCTCCCCGGCCCCTTCCCCGTAGCCGTGCCCAAAGGGGCCTTGCTGGGTGCCATCGAATGCTCCTCCCTTCACCATCTGAATGGGCCGCTGGGACTCCTCCTGGCGCACCAGCACCATGAGCTGGGCAATGTCGTTGGCCAGCATGTCGTCCACCGCCTCCAGAAGCTTGCTCTTCAGTGGCTGGAATTTACTAAAGTCCTGGGCCTGCAGCTGCTCCTGGGAAGAGGGAGAGAAAAGAAGGTAGAGCATGTGGAAGGAGAAACACACAGTTTGTCCACATATCGGGAAGGAAGATACCTATTAATACTGGAATGTTCAGAGATGGCTCCTTTTCCCAGTGAAAAAGGTTTGGCCTAGAGGCTTAGCTGATTTACATCACAAAATAACCAAAGATAAGAGATAGGAGGAGAAAAAAGGCCCACTGGGCTAATTAGGAATTTCTCAGAAGGGAGAAGAAGAATTGCAAGGGCTAGGGAAGAAAGGGAATTTTAACAAGTATTGGCTGGATCTATTTATTTCAATCCCCTTTAATGTTATTCTAGAGAGTAAAGCTTTGCATTTCTTTGTGTTAGTTTTGCTAGTGACTGGTGCTTCTTGAATGCTGTACCCTCGGAAGCTGAGTCAGGCGGTTTTCTATTTAACAAGGGTCGGACTGTACCTGCAAATTCCGCATGTGCCTTCACTGCCCCAGTGCCTGTCTGAGGTGGGAAAACGGCCTTCCATCCCCACTTTGTGAGTAAAAAACAAGCATAGACTACTTAAACCCAATCATAATAGGGGCCAAAGATCAGCCCCAGACATACGGTTCTTTATTTTAGCAGAAGAAATTTCTATTTCAACACAGGACAGTGCCGAGCTGTGTCATTCTTTATAATGAAATACTCTCATTGTTTTGAACCTATTGTTTGCAATTAGGATTCTCACTGGAATTTACTGAAGAGAGTTTTCAAAATACAGTAGAGCCTCTGGTAGCTGACCACCCAAGGGACTGTAACAAACTGATCAACACGTGGAGGTGGTCAACATAAGGACCTAGGCCTACTGCACTGATACGTACATGTGGCGCTCGTCGATTTATGAAAATCAAGTCAATTTAAGGAGGTGATTGGTGTAGGGAGGTGGCCAACCATGGAGGTTCTACTGTGTAGTCATGAGCCAAGTGAGGATGTTTTGGTCAATGACAGAGCACATATACAAGGGTAGTCTCGAGAGACTATAACGGAGCTGAAAAGTTCCTGTGGGCTACTGACACTGCAGCCTTTGGAGCACAATACGTTACTCACGTGTTTGTGGTGATGCCAGTAAGCAAAGTTACCATGTCCCAGGCCTAGCCCATACGATGACTTACAGCACATAATACTTATAATGATAACACACGACTACACTGCCGGCTTATATATTTACCATACTATACTTCTTATCATTATATATTTTAGAATGTACTCCTACTTACTTACAAAAAAACAGTTAACTGTAAAACAACCTCAGGAGGGTCCTTTAGGGAACATTCCAAAAAAAGGTGTTGTTATCGTAGAACATGACCGCTCCACGCACGTTACTGCCCCTGCAGACCTTCCAGTGGGACAAGATGTGGAGGTGGCAGATTGCAATATGGATGATCCAGACCCTGTGTAGGCCAAGGCTAAGGTGTGTGTGTTTGGGTCTCAGTTTTCAGCAAAAAGTGTAAAAAGTAAAAAATAAAATTAAAAAAGCTTATAGAACTAGGACACAAAGAAGAAAGATATTTTTGTACACTTATACTTGTGTCTTTTAAGCTAAATGTTATTACAAGAGTCAAAAAGTTTAAAAATTAAGAATTTCTTAAAGTAAAAAGGTTAATTTATTATTGAAGAAGGAATGACTTTTTATACATTTAGTGTAGTCTGAGCAGACAGTGTTTATAAAGTCTACGTAGTGGACGATAACCTCCTGGGCCTTCACATTAACTCACCACTCTCTGACTCATCCAGAGACTTTTTCGGTCCTGCAAGCCCCATTCATGCTAATTGCCCTATAATTCTTTTATACTGTATGTTTATTGCACCTTTTCTATGTTTTAGATGTGTTTAGGTACACGAATCCCCACCATCGTGTCACAGTTGCTGACGGTATTCAGTTTGCAACACGCTATACTGGTGTGCAGCCTGGCAGCAGTGGGCTTCCCTGCACAGCCTGGGTGTGCCGCAGGCCGGGCCATCCTTGGTGTAAAGGCACTCTCTGGTGTTCGATAACCATCAAACAGCCTAACATTCAAAAGGGACCAAATAACCACCTTTTACAGTGTGATGAATCCTTTCACAACACAAATCTTTTCACTTTCTTATCGATTTACCAGTTCACTATTCTGTTCTGTAGCTGGTTCACACTTAGATGTGGGTGGTGGGATCCCATGCAGGGGTGCCAAGCTCTCCCAGGGAGGCACAGTGGATGCTTCTATCCCCCACACATACCCTCCCACAGGACAACTGTTTACATTATTAGTTCAGCATACCTAATGACAGCACAGAATACTGAACTGGCAAACCAGTAAGAAGGTGCACAGATGTATGTTATGAAAGCATTCCTCATACTGTAAAAGGCGGCTGTATGGTACCTTTCAAATGCCATCTTCACAAATGTTTATTCACAGATCATTAAATTCTTAACAAGGAGAAATGGAGAGGTGAAGTGTTCCAAACTAAGGCTGATTGACTGAGAAACGCAAATTATGTTTAAGCAATCCCAAAATTAGTCACTGGCTTGTGGCAGGTGGTTATATGAATGAAGGGATAAATGGACAAACGCATACTGGGAATGTGTATTTTTTTCTTTTTATTTTACCAGACAGGAAACTAAAAATGTCTATATGAGACTATAATGACATTCTGAAATGAAAATCTTAGTCTTAAGTTTGAGAAACTGGTTCCCAAGCTAGCTAAAGATCAAAACGATATCTATTAACTACTTCAGCAGCTGCTACTTTTTTTTCCTTCTTCCCTAATTAAAAAAACATAAATCTTGTTAAAAATTTTGAAATAATTATAGAATTTCAAGAAGTTGCTAAAGTTATACAGGGGGTAAGTCCTTTGTACTGGCCACCTAAATTCCCCACTGGGGACATCTCTCACCTGGCGACTGCCGCTGCATATAAAGAGTACAATCTGTGCCCAGTTCTGTGCTAAGGGCTTTGCAAACATTATCTCAATGATGCTCATAACACCTGCATTAAGGGGTGCTTTTGTAGCTCTGGTTTACAGATGAGGAGACAGAGGCTCAGAGATGATCCAGTCAGGGGTGTGGTGGTTTCTTACTTGGACCTTGGGGATAGCTCCTGGCTTTTCCACTTACAGACTATGTGACGGTTATACCTGGAAAATGCTGAGACCTCAGGCAGATGAAAATGCCCCCCTTGAAGGACTGCTTTGGGGTAAGCCATTGAGAAACTGCATGAGATGGCCATTGGCCCCAAAAAGGGGGTTGCAGTGCGAACTGAAGATGGCAAGCTCCCATGCACACTTCCACTCTGCATGGCTTGTGTCCCAAATCCCTCCCCAAAGGGAGCTCAGAGGTAAACTCCAGCGCTTAAGGCCTGGAGAACCTCAGTCAGGTGACCTCTCCCAGTGCACAGGAGATGGTGGGACGTCAAGCCGGGCTGTGACTGGGGAAGGTCATCAGTTAGCAATATCAGGCCCCAAACATCACTGAAGACACCTATGACCACTGTGGGCGCCAGGCTCTGTGTCTCTCCCCAGGCCATTACATGGTACCTGTTGGGCCAGTGACAGTCCAGCAGGGAGGACAGATTCAGGCTTACTGATTCCTGGGGACCCACGGGTGGCCTCCTCCATACTCAGGTTGCTCAGCCAGCGTGGAGACATCATCTCTAGTCCTAGAGCCCTGACCCTCATTACCTGCATCCGCTTCAGGTTGGGGAAGTCCCCAGGTGAGATCTGGTGCTCCCGCTCTATCCGGCCATAAATCTCGGCCAGGTTGTTCACCAGCTCCTTCTTCTTGTTGTCCTTGCCAAACACTGAAGGCATCTCCTTCTTCAGGGAGCTGATGATATAGGCATGGACCTAAGGGAGCCAAGGAGAAGCCTTCACATGCAGACCCCAGATAATGCCTTCATTGCAGCGTCACGCTCACCCCACCTCTTCCCCTGCATCCCTCCCTTCTTCCCCTTCTGCTCCTATTTCTGAAATGCTCTCTACCTCTTCCACATTGCTTATAGCGCTGGGCAGTTTCTCTACATCACCTGGCAAGGTGAGGCTGTGGGGAAGCTAAGGTCAAGGCACAGTTGCTTGGGGATGGCCGTGTTGCTGCTGCTGCAGACAGTCACAGCAGCTGATGTCTGCCAAGGTGCCAAGCACTGTGACGAGGGCATTGACAGTCTTTATTCCATGCTACCTCCTAGAGCCCTTCATTTTGCAGATGTGGAAGGAAGCACAGACTAAAGGTTCTGCTTGGGCTGGGGATCATGCGGGTGGGAGACAGGAGAGTGGGGCTCCAGTCTGGCCATCTGACTGAGCCCAGAGCCTATAACCAGGGCTGCTGCACTCTCCTGCCACCCGTTTGGGATGCAGTGGCTCTCACTCTTACATGGGCAGGCAACAGCCCAGTTGTTGCAGGTGACAATCTCCTGCTCTCGCAGCTGACCCCCAACTCCCGGCCCGCCCAGGCTGCCCACTGACCCGGGCTGCCTTACCTTGGCCAGCCGGGCTCTCTTGATGAGGTCGTTAAGCTTGCGCAGGGCGGTGTTTCGGGGCAGACTCTGGATGTCCCTGAATAGGTCCTGCTCCTCAGCCTCGAAGAGCTTCCGGTTGTCAGGGATGAGGAGTGGGTGGGACCAGAAGGAGCCAATGTAGACCCGGATGACCTCGGGGGTGTTCACGATCTTCCCCAGGGACCACATGAGGGCCCCGTACACCCGCATCAGCTGCTGCGTCTGGATCTGGTCGGCCTTGTTCAGCACCACCCGCATCTTGTCCTCATGGTTTTTGAGGGCCTTGATGACTTCTGAGAACTCATCAGAGATGTCCAGCTTGTGGGCATCAAAGAGCAGAATGATGCGGTCCACCCGCTCAGCAAACCACTCGAGGACGGCAGCAAAGTCATACCCTGTCGGCAGAGGGACAGTCAGGGCAGGGGCCTTTGGGGCCTGGGGCAATAGTTTGGGGAGAGGCAGTCAGGTGTTAGTTCAGCAGAAATAACAGTCTCAGGAGCTAGATATGAGTTCAAATTCTGGCTCCTCCAGATTATGATATTAAGCGAGTTACCCAATGTCTCTTAGCCAGTATTTCTTCATCTACAAAATGGGCATAATAAATAATAGTGCCTACTTATTTGAATTATGAGGATTAAATACACTCAGAGCACAGCACTTACGAGATGTTCAGTAAATGCCAGTTATTATTATCAACATCATTATTCCCACAAATCACAGCAACAACCAGCCCCCTCCCACACTTGCTTATGCATTTAGCAGCCAAGAGCCCTGCCAGGAAAGAAAATCCAGACACTGAATCTGATGTAAAGACTCAGAAATTCTTTCCAAAGGCTGTACTTGACCCTGTGTGGCTACAGTCTGCAAGGTGCAGGAGGAGGTCACACTGGTGGTCTGTGCCTTCACTAATACTCAGAGCTTCAAGAGGTCTTACTTCTCTGTGCCTCAGTCTCCTAGACCATAAAATAGGAGGATGACAGAGAGGTAAAGTGCCTTGTTCAAAGGTACACAGCCCATGCGTGGCAGCAGCGGGATGTGAATGGAGGAGTCAGGCTTTCCCAACCTGGGTCTGAGCCAGACTCTCCTCTGGCCATTCCCTCTGGCACCCGGGAGGGACCCCTGCCTTGGACTCTGATGTGATCAACAACCCTGGCTCCTCCTAGCACAAGGGTTATGAGGAACAAACCCTGCAGACCCAAAGCTCACTACCAATATTGAGCAGAAAAACCGAACCATTAGGAAAACGTTAGCAGCTCCTGCCCTGCCTCACAGAAGGAGGCTAGAGACCAGGAAAGATTATCAGGCAACTGCACTGTGAGTGAGTCATTAAGAAGTTCTGACAGTCTGTAACCCGGGTCTTCAACTTGAATCTGCATCAGAATCTTCCACAGGATTTGTTAAACCTAGATGGCTGGACTCTACCTCCAAAGTTCCCGAATTAGCAGGTCTAAGGTCAGGTATTTCTAAAAAGCTCTTAGGAGATGCTGCTGCTGGTAGGCCAAGGACCAAACTTTGAGAACCACTGACTCACAATAATGATAGAACTAGCTGACACTTGCATATACAAGGTGCCTAGCACTGTTCTAAGTACTCTGTGATCATTAACGCCTTTAATCCTCACCATGACGCTATGTGGTAGAGACTAACATTGGTCTCATTTCTCCAAAGAGTAACCAGAGATACAAAGAGGTAAAGGCACTTGTCCAAGGTCAAGCTGGTAAGTGGTGAGGCTGGGAATCCAATCCAGAGTCAACACTATTAATTGCCGTGCTGAGCTGGCTTTGAAAGGCTGCCATTTCAGACTAATCTATAGCCTTAGATGGGGTGGAACAGGGCCAGGGAGCCAGGCTTTAAAAGTATTTCCTCCCTTCCCCCGTAGGGTACATATTTAGGGCATGTGAAGGCGTTGTCACAGGGGCTCAGCATGAACAAGGAAATCTGCAGCCCTAAAGTTTCCCAGAGGACCCTTTTCATGCTTTCCCAGTGGCTGCAAGAGAATTCAACCAACAAAAGAAGGTAAACCTTCCTCTGGATCCCAGTAATTGAAGTGTTTCCACGTATTGTCCTTCCCATGTGGTTTTCTGCAAGATCTGTCAGCTGCTCAGCTAACATATACCTCAGCTAACATGTGGGTTTTCGCTCCCTGCTCCTGTAGGGTAGACCCATGAGGCTAGGAGGAGCTTAGAGATCAGCTGCCCACCTTCTTGATTTACAAATAGGAAAAATGAGGCTCAGGAAGGGTCAGAACTGGCCCAGTGTCATATAAGCACCATCCTGAGGGAGGTCCTTGTTTGGTGCATAATTGAGGCCCACTGTCAACTAGATGAAGCCTTCTCATCCAAGGCAAAGTGCCCTCTTGGCTCAGTGGGAAGGCCCAGCCAGGGGGCGGGGTGTCATCAGTCCTGCCTTGGAGTTGTTTGCACAGGCTCTGCAGGGTGAGTGACCCAGTGGGACCACCCTGCTTATCAGCAGCAGCCTTGGACATGGCCTCTAGCTCTCAACTCTAGCTCTAGTGCTTGTGTGTCACTACCTGGGTTTGCCCCGTGACACATCCCCTGAAGTGGGCAGTGCCAGGATCATTCTTATTTCCAGAGGAGGAAAAGAGAGTACAAAGGCTGGCGAGTGGTGAGTTCAGGACTGGATGTGGCCCCAGGGACCCGGGGCTCAGGCGCACTGTGCCAGCAGCTACCTCCCTCCCCCTGGCACCAGGCCCAGCTAGCTCTGCCCCAGAGCCCAGAAGGCCCTAGCACTCCCTCTCCAGGTGAAGCCGGTTGCCCTCACTCCTCCCCTCCCCAGGCAGGCTCCAGCCTATTTTTATTTTTCCTTCAGCACAGTCTGTGGCAAGGCTGCTGTCACCTCCAAGGTAGTCCCTTAAAGCTGTTGGTGGCAAGAGGGCCAGAGAGCTCAAAAAATCAGGGCAGACTGGGCCCCCAGTCTCAACCCCCACAGCTGAAAGCAGGTCATGGCTCTGATGCTCTGGGACCTGCAGACATCAAGCTTTGCCCTTCACAGCAGGTGGGAGTGACTTGTTGCCTGGTGTCCCCCAATGGTGACCTTAGCTGTGTGGGCAGGCCCCAGGAAGGTCTGCTGGAAAGAGCAGCTGCCACCCGCTCCCATCTGCCCTGCAAGTCTCACCCGCACAAGGGGGCTCAGAGGCTCAGGCAGTCAGAGCAGCTAGAGCTGACAAGGAAAAGGAGGTTACAGAGGGTGAGAGGAAGGCCCAAGGCCAGGTACCAGTAGGGAACTCCAGCACTGCAGCTGCCCCTCCTTGGGGCTGGTGATAGCAAAGGCACTAGAGATACTGCTGAGAAGAGAGGAGGCTCTGTCCCTCCAACCTCGGGCCAATCCCTGATGACATCAGTGATGCAAAAGGAGGCTGTGTCTGTGAGGGTAGGGGTGGAGCATGGAGGGGCAGGGACAGAAACTTGTCCATGCTGCCAGTGCAGTACATCCGCCTGCCCATCCCTGTCCAGCCCTCCGTGGTCTGGTAGCCCTCGTGCATTGTCCGCTGGTCCCAAGGGAATCCTCCTAACTGTGTTGGGAGCCAGGCAGGGCAGCTCATTCTCCTTGGCCTCCCCTGCACACAGCAGGTGCTCTTTCAGTGTTTGCTGAGCAGAACTGGAACAGGAGCCCTGTCCCACATTTTACATCTGGGAGACAGAGAATATGTCGTCTCTGGGCTTTGGTTTTCTGGTCTCTGAATTGGAACCCACCAGTGGCTCCATCATAGGGCTGTGGCTGAGACAAATCAGAGGGTGCAGGTGGGACTATTGGGCTGTGGCCCTGGCTGTCCTTATCACCTCAGACCCTTTATAAAGTATTCCATCTAAGGGCCAGTTTCTATGAGATGGGATGTGATCTAAAGGGGTCACCAGAGGAGCACCAGCTGAAATGAGCCCACTGCCAGGCCGAGCTCAGCTAACTTGCTGTGTGTCCTAAGGCAAGTAGCTTCCCCTCTCTGGTCCTTAGTCTCTTTGCTTGTCAAACCTGGGGGATAGGCTAGATGAATCAATCTCTGAGCTTACTTTCTCAGTTCAAAATTTGCTTCTTCTGAGTCAGGAGATATGCGCATGGGGAGTGCAGCAGGAGGGATGGAGATTAGACCCAAGAAAAGAAGGCTGAAGCACTGTCTCCCCCATCCCAGGGATACCTATGGGAAGGCTGATGACTTCCCGGAACCCTTTCTATGATTCTATAAGCAAGAGGCCGCCTACTCATCCTCTCATATTTGCAAATTCTGCATGCCCAGGGAAGCCACTATCAAATTACGCACTGAATGATTCCCCAAGCTTTCTCTCCAGGTGTGGCTGTGTAGGCCATCACTCCCCTGCGAGGACTCTACAGGCCTCTGAAGCTCAGCCTCCCTGCTCCTGGCTACCACAGAGTCTGAGTAACCTGTAGGGTGGCTATCGCTTCTTTGGCTTGGACTTACATGCATAGCTAGGAACAGGGATATCTCAAAGGCACAGACCAGATCTAACAAGGAAAAGGACATAGGATTAGCTCTTCCATTTATTTTCTATGTGGCCTTGGGCAAGTCTGAACCTCAATTTTCTCAGCTTTAAAATGCGCATAACAACGGACTGAATGAGGGGTCTGTGGTAGAGCCATGACAACAATATCCGACAGCAGAGGGAGGGACTGGCCTCAGTCTGCACCCGGCCCCAATGTCTGGAGTGGACGGCATGCCCAGGGACAGGCCTGCTCCCCTTCCTGGGACCAGGGCAACCTGGTCTGAGACCCACAGCAACCCTAGGGTTCATGAACTGTGGACTAGAAGGTGGAGGAACTTTGAGCCCCAGCAGAGAAGAGGCCTCCTGGACTCCTCAGAGCAAGCCTGAAGGCTCTGAGAGAACTGGTCGGTGGGCTCCCTGCCCCCAGGTGTGGGCACCAGAAGACTGGAAAAAGCACATTTCTAAGTGATGCCAGAGGAAATCAATCACACAAACGCAATAAGCAAGGCCACTCCTCCATCAGCCCCACTTTCCCCGGTCAGGGAATTTCTTTGCATTTGCAGCTTGATGACCTCATCTGATCCCTGTAACCCCACATTCCATAAGGTAAACAGGACACGCCCACCTTACCAGGGAGGGAGTGGGGACAGAGGGGCTTGCCCAAGCTCACACGGCCAGGCAGCAGCAAGCTTAGGTTACAGCCCTGCCTGTAGTCCTTGCCTCTTAACCTGGCACTTACTTGCAGTGGGTACACAAAAAATCTTATCCTTCTTCCCCAGAATCTCTGTCAAGACTTAAAGATTTAGCCAAAGAGAAATGAAAAACCATCAATTTGCAAAATGTGGAAAGAGTTTGGCTGGAAATTTGGAACAAATGCCACATTAGATGCCTCTCCGAAGTAACTGCAAAGTGGCCTAAGCAGACTTGTCACAGGCCTCTGGACAACCACAAAGTGTTAGCAAGGACTTTTGAAGGGTGTCAGGACCTGGCTGCTCTGCTCAGGCATGCAAGTGTCCACACCAGCGTGTGTGTGCCAGCACAGTCTGGGGAGTCCCAGAGAGCTCTCTCTCCAGGACCCAGCTTCAGGCTGGGTGCCCGGGATGGGCTGGAGAAGTCAGGCTGAGAAGATCAGCCCAGGCCCACCAAGGCCTAAGCTCTGAGAATCCCACAGGAAACTGGGAGATGAGATTTGACCTCATTCTTACCCCCTGCATCTTCCTGAGCAGGTGGTGACAATGTGCTAAGAAGCCACTGGACTGGGAACTGGGAAACCAGCATTCCCACTCCAGATGTGTGACCCGGGCCAAGTTGTCACCTGCTCTGGCCTGCTGAGCTCACCTGTATACAGGAAAAGGTCTGTTGGGAAGAGCTTCCAGCTGTGCAGTCTGCAATGTGAGCACAAAGCCCCAGGGCTGGCTTTTCTAGGGAGAATCCAGTGGGGATTTCTTGCTGGGAAGCAGCCAGGAAATGTGGTCCCCAAGCTGAGGATACTCAGCCTTCCGGAGCCTCCCACTTCTCTGCATCCTCGTTTCTTCCCAGTAATGAGCCTGGGCTGGGCACATCCTGCCCCTTCCAGGAACTATCTCCCTGCCTGCTCACTGCAACATCCTCATCCAGAGGCAAGTGCTGGTCCGGGACCCTCTGGCCTCAGTTTACCCCCAAAAGACAAATACATATACCCCAACCTGGGCAAAGGGGCCATACCTTGAACAAGGACCACACTTTGCTGGGGCCTGGCTGGTCCTTCTGCAAAGCCCGAGGCCTTGTGAGCTCACTCCCCAGAATGGGCAGCGTAGTGTGGCCTGTTGGTGCCTCCACACTGACCTGCTAATGAAGTCTTTTTTTTTTTTTTTTTTTTGAAGAGAGTGCAACCCTGTGCCAGCATGTAGCTTGGTGAGTGGAAAACGGCCTGGATTTCAGGCTCTACACACCCTTGTGCCGGGCACAGTCTGCAGGCTATCTGGGGTTGGGGGGAGCCTGATGAAGGGAAGAAGTGACCAGTCTGCTCTGTGGCCAAAGCCAGAGGTCTGTGAGCTCCAGGCAGGAAGCCACAGCAAAGCAAGTAGTGGACATGTGGATGTGTGTGTGTGTACATGGAGGGAGGTGTATGGTGGGGAGGGTCTATGCGTGGAGGTTTAAACTGGAACCATGGGTTCTAGGACTGACCATAAGAAGGATGGGGAGGGCCTCTGCACATTGGAAACAGTCTTCACTTTGAGTCCACTGATAACTGGGAGTATCTGATGCCCTCTCCCCAACTTTCCTGCTCTTTTCCTTGTGCTGAGGTCAGCACTGAGCCAGGATGGCAGTACAGTGCTGGTGGCCCAGCTCCTAGCACTTGTTTTTATCACAGGCTGCTTTTGCCAGCAGCAGCATTTAGAGTCTGCACTCAGGAGGGCAGAGAAGAAATTGGCCTCATAGCCACTTGTGGGGCCATCAGTTCTCCCAGAGGTGGGCAGAACCTGGTGCTCAGTGTGGGGATGGGAAGTACAGGTTAGAATGCCAAGCACCTAATTTGTATAGGCAGTAGGGAGGAAAAGAATGGAATGGGATAGAAGTTGAGGAAGGCAGGAGGTCCTGGGAGCAAGCCAGCAATGTGCAGCTGTACAGGCTGTGCACTGCACAACTACAAGGGAGGCCATTCAAACAGATCACCCTCGGGTTGTATAGGGAAGCCCTGTCTGGCAGAAAAAGGAGTTTGCCATGAGCCAGACCCAGAGCTGTGGTTGTGTTTCCACTGTGGTCTATGGACCTCACAAGAAGGCTATGTGATGCCTTTTACACATGGGGACACTGAAAATGTGACCTGTTGAGACACACGAAGGTCCTAATGCCCAGAACTCTGAACTCCTTGTCCAGTGCCCTTGGAAATCCCATAGTCTGCAATGGCCTTGCAGGAGCACACGTGAACCCCAACCCCCATACCCCCAGGTAGTTCAGCTTGAGAAGTGTTAGCTTTCCCTGGCTTTCTCAAGGACACCTGAGCTGCCCCAGTGACACAGTAAATCCCCTTTAGGCCTCAAAACCCCTGGGAGGATGGGTTTAGGAGGGAGGGGATGTTCAGGGAAGCAAACACAAATGAGACAAGAGAACCACTTAAGCTGCCCCTGCATGGGGCCCTGAGTAGGGAGATAGGCTCTTGCAGTGGACACGCAGGCCAGGAGGAGGGAGGGTAAGATACCTTCTCTTCCCAGGTCAGCTGCCCTCACCTCCAACATACAGCACAGAGGTAGGGAGCCAGGGGGCCTAGGCCCGTCCCCGGGAGACACTATGACATCCCGGGGCTCACAGGCCACTAATTACACGAGCTGACAATATGGTTTCACATGTCCCTCCCACCGGACTGCTTCCTTCCCCCTCCTCCTCCAGGGTCCCTGCTCAGGACACCCAGCCTCCACTCCCTCTTGTCACTCTAGGATGACAACTCCATGATGTGTCTTTCCTTAGTGCTGCCTGGGGTTAAGCTCACCCTCCGTAACCTGGCAGCTCAAACTTAACCACAGCATGCCCCCCAGGGCCAAGGCTGGTCCTGCACCACACACCTGCCCTCACCAGGAGAGAGCTGCTCTTTCAGAGAGGACACCAGGCAGTTCACGGGAGTGCTGAGCAAAAGCGCTAGTGGCCTGCACCCCTCAGATCTTGTCAGTACACAGCCACAAGGGTACTAGCCTGTCACCCTGTGAGGCCGTGGCCTCTCCTCTTAGGGACTTGGTGGTGAGCAGGTACTAGCCTGGGCAGGCCACGCCCTTATGGGAAGGGATCCCTGGGTCCCCACTGTGGTGGCACAGACATGGGCAGGACAGACTCACGCGTGGAGGTTTAAACTGGAACCATGGGTTCTAGGACTGACCGTAACAAGGCTAGAGCCACAGATCACAGACGGCTCAGGCAAATGCCACTGAGCAGACACCTGAGGTCAGCTCAGGCGAGAGTCCCAGCTGCTTCCCAGAGAACCCTACCAGCCCAAAGCCTCCCTTCCCGGATGCTGACTTCTGAGTGCTGATTTGGCTCCAGCGCCAGCAACCAGCGTCCATATTGTGGAGGAGGGGCGGGGGTGGCATCATCAGATTTTCTTACCAAAGATACAACACATGGCACAGAAAGGGTGGGGGGGCCACCTGTGCACAGCAAATTGTGGTAGGAGAGGCTGGGGTGGGAAGCTCAGGGCAATTGATATTAGCTTTTTACAGCATTTGTCTAGCAATTCAGAGCTAGACAAAAACCAATGCTAGTGGCAGTAATGACGATGATATACAATACCTCATGTTTACTGGCCATTTACTATGTGCTGGGCACTTGCTATACTATTTCTTTTAATCCTCAACTCTATAAGATAAGTAATATCATTTTCCCCTCCCCCAATTTTGCTGAAAAGCAGTTGAAATAATGAAGCCCACCCAGGGTACCCTGCTAGGCCAGGTGTAGCACCCTGCTAGTCTGGTTTCCAGAGCTCTGTCTCCCAACCACCAGGCTGGGAAGCCTCCTTTAATGAGCATTTACCCCATATTTATTTACCCCAAAGTGTGTTCACATACCCAATTCCCTCCCTTACAACCCAGAGCACTCCGTCCTTCAGCTGAAACTCTCTGTATGTATGTGGTGCCCTGAAGAGTCACCAGGTCCCCATGAACTACAAAAGCAAGCCTGGGTTGGCCTGTGGAAGGTGCCTTCGGAGAATGAATAAACCTGAAGAGGTAAGGCAGATACTGATGTCTCCATTTTACAGAGAAGACTGAGTCCAGCTAGCTCCTGAGCTAAAGTGGACCTGAATTCCTCTGTCGGCCCCTGCCTAGGACTGCCCCAGTACAATGGCTCCATATAGCACAGGAGGTATGCTGGCTCACCAAGTTACAGCAAGGCCCTGGGTGCTTCTCTTCTGGTAGTGAAGAAAGTGAACACACCAGACCCAAGTGTCAGGCTTACCTCGGCTGATCCTCTGCTTCTCCCCGGAGAGGATCCCTGGAGTGTCGATGACGCTAATGCTTTCCAACACAGGGTTAGGTAGCTGGGCACACACGAACCTGCACAGAGGAAACCCAGGTGAGCGCTGGCCACCTTCCCGCACTCAGCCCCTTGACTCCAACAGCCTGTCTCTCCCAGGTGAGCCACAGATGTATGCTGAAGGGTTCAGCTCACTGTGGGCCTGCTGAGTCCTGGGTGTGGTTGACACCCAACATGAGGCTGAACTCCAGTCCTTTGTCTGTCCCCAAGATCTGTCTTAGAGTGCCAGGCACCTGGGCGTGTTTGCTAAAATGCTGCCTGACCAGTCAGTAGTATGCTGACTACTCCATAGTGACACTCTGTCCTAATGTGTGACCAAAACTTCAGTCTGATTCTTATGGCTTCAAGTCCTTTGCTGGCTTGGGTCAACTACCTCCCTGCCTTGAGTGACTACATTTAGCTGGCCTCTCTCTTGGACACTCAGCTTCTTCAGATAGTCCGTGAAAAGATCCTTTTACCTCCTCTTTATAATGACCTTTCAGGACTGGGGGCAGGAGGAACTTTGAGGGTCCGTTCCAAACCATCCCTGCATACAAGGTCAGGATCTGGGGATCCTTCTGACCTGATCCTCATTGGCAAAGTTGTTGTGCTTCCCTGTACGTGTCCTCATTTGTAAACGGAGTGTCACTGAATAGTTACAGAAACCCTACCCTGTGCAAGATAGTAGTATGCCGGGATTTTGCATTTTGAGCCAGTTTGGGTGGCTTAAAATGCAGACTCCCAGGCACCAGACCAGAGCCCCAGCAATGGGCCTCATAATCTGTACTTTGAGCAAACTCCTTGAGTGATCCCAAAGTGGTCATGCTGGTTCATAATCATAAACCTTTGCTGTTAGAGACACCAAGATGTCTCCATCCCTGTCCCCAAGGAGCACAGCTCAGTATAGAGGAGGCCTATAGCTAGGCAACTGTAATACAAAGTGCAATGGGACCAGCACTCCCGGGAAGTCAGATGAAAAGTTTAGAAGATTGCAGGTAGAAAGATGGCTTCCCAGGAGGACTTCCTGGAGGAGGTGGCACTGGAACTGGCCTTGAAGGATGGGTCACATCACCCAGGAATGTTTATTTGGGCATCTAAAGGCCAAATATCACTGTTAGGATAGCAATCAAGCCTTATACCAGAAGAGCAAGGGAGGGAAAGCTGATGAGGGCTATGAAATAGGATCACTCTGCAGCATGTATACGGGAACCCAGAAATCTTTCTTGCCTGGCAGACCCCTAACCTAAACATCCAGTGAGCACTCCTGAAGAAAATCACAGAACCTCACAGTGCCATCTGTCCTCTGCTCATAGGATACCTACATTAAGTCTCATTTGTCCATTCTTCCCTGCTTACAGTATTTCCCTCTCTCTCTTCAGTTTTCTGTCTGGAATGTCTTTTTTTTACTCTTTTGGTGTCATTTTCATCATCATTTAATGCCCATATTAAATGCCAGCTTTTCTCCACAAAGGCCTCATCAGCCCTGTTATTCCTCTTGCCTGGGTATCCCTGGCTCTCTCCACACGCCTGTGTCCCCTGGCCTGGATTCACCCTCATATTCCCATACAGAGCCGAGCCCAAGGCTGCTGGGGGACTAATGTCTGTTGAAATGAAACATGAATTCTACCCTCAGCAAGGCACCGAGGAGGTAGACAGGAAACAGTCCCTTCTACAGTGACATTTTCTTCTTTATAAATTGTTGTTTGTAAAAGAAATGCAGATGGTTAAAAAACTAAATGATTCAGCAAGACATAAAATGAAATCGAAGGGACGGCCCTCTACCCATCTTCCCTTCTCAGTTCCTCTTCCTAAATGTAACTCCTATAAACAATCACAGGGTGGCCATAAAATTTAAAATAAACTGCACACAAACTTTATGGCCACCTTATGTATATTTCTTTCTCTGATAATTTTCATACAGCATTTTCAGGAAGAGATTAGGGGAATTTACATCTTATCATCTCCTAGATGAACACAGCAACACTGTAAGAGGTTAAGTGTCTTTACTCAGGTAGTTAAGTGTCTAAACTACCCCCACCCCACCACACATAATATGTTTAACAATGGTCAGCAAGACTTGCTGGGTTTGGTTTATGACATAAAGGCTCTCAGCTTTCAGGAATGCACCCAGTGTGTGAAGGCAATTACATACAATCTGTTATAATAACAGATGACACACTATTACATACAGTACACTGTACTACCATCACTAGAAGTACAATTAACCCCAAATGGTGTTGACCACTAAGCTCGTGTCTCTTCCTATACGCCCAGTTATCTCTTATCTACCCCAGGCTTTTCTCTTCTCCCATCTGGTATCCAGCTCCTCCTCTCCATCTCAGACAGGACAATGCTCCTCGGCATACTCACAGGCACTGCAAACTCAACATGTCCAAAATCAAATTCTGGGCCCCTCCCTAAGATGGCCTTGCCTCCATCCAGCCCTGCTGACTCATTCTACTGGATCACGCTTGTCCCTGCCCCCATTCATTTCTGCACTTCAGCACCCTGGATATCCAGATCTCCTTCCTCAGCTCCAGGTACTAGAGACAATACTGGACTCCAGACACCTGTCCCATTGCACCTTGTCACCACTCCCACCTTCATCTTGCATGTACACTGAGTTTGCAGTTTCGTTCCCTCCACAAACCGAGCCAAATCCTGGGCTTCCTGCCTGCCAGGCCAAGGTCGCAAGGTTTCTCAGCATGACCCTTCCTCTGCTCACTGTAGTCCCTCCCTGTTCCTGTCTCAGAGTGTTACTGACTCCATGTCACTATAGGAAAGGTGAGAGGCAAAGCTCACAGGTTTATAAAACATAGTACTCAGGATCAGAGATGGTGAGAATCCTTTGGGCAAAGATCCTCGACGCCTACAACTGAAAAGTGGCCACAGATGCCTATTTCCTTCCCTGAATGATTAGGGAGGGAATCAGTGAAATAATGCATAAAATGCCATCACAACCCATGGTTACCGTGTGCCAAACATGAAGGGTTTCCTGTTCATTATCCCTCTTCTTTCTCCTTCAACTCCTTGAAAGAAATATTATTATTAAGCTATTTTACAGATGGGACAGTTTAGATATAATGTTTTGTAACTTGTTCAAGATCCACAGTTCTAGGCAGGATTTGAACCCTGTCTGAAGCCAAAACCTGTATTCTTTACCTTTACTCTAAATACTTCCAACTACAAAATGTAGTTTTAAGATTATTAAGTGCAATGCGTGTGTAAAATTGGATTCATAAATATAATAAGTGTGAGTAGGGCCTCAACCAGAATGTTAAGCTTCCCTTTTAAGTTCAGGGTTCTTTCCACTGAGTAAAAACAATGTCCAGGAACAGAGACAGCTGGATGTAAATCCAAGTATGTTTAGGCAAATGCTGGGAACCATATAGAGTGTCTTCTCCCCTTTTATTGGGTGGGAGAGATGCAAGATAGGAGAATGTGATCCAAGTCATTGTTGTACCCTTCCCTGCTCCTTATCAGGAGGAATCAGCCTAGCTTTGGCAGCTCCTGTGTCTCAGTTACATTCTCAGGGAATAAGGGACAATGAAGAGACTCCAAGTATGGATAAAGCCTCCCAAGACCTGCCTCCTGTCCTTTCACTTCCCACACACTAAGAAGAAAAGAGAACACTCCAAGGCCTTGTGTTCCCCTCCACACTCACCTGTTCAGGAAGGCATTGCCAAAGACATTGAGTTTCCTGAAAGGTTTCTTAGGATCCACCACCAGAGCATTCCCAGGAATGATCCCCTCGGTGTCTCCCTGCATCACTGCAATGAAGGAGTCTGTGGTAGGCTCGGGCCCAATCCTCATGCCTGGGAAATCCTGCTCCAGTAGGTACCTGGTGGGAAGGAACGCAGTCGTAAGGCAGGCATTTTGCCACAGATCAACCCTGCAAGTCTACCAGAAGGCGTACAATATGTGAGGCAGAGGAGAGGGCATCTCGGCTGAACTCAAAATATCCACCTGTTCTTCTTGGTCCTTGTTGCCTTCTCTTTTTAAGTCAGTAAGGAAAAAAGGGCAAGGTTTGAGCTCAGAAATAAAGCAGGGATTGAAACTGGATCCTACATAGAGTCCTTTGTAACCGAAGGTAACTACTGAAGCATAGTTAGAATTAGACCATCCACAGACTCTGCTGGCTTTGTACAGGCCATTGTCCATTTATCCAGTTAGTTATTTGATATAAAAATAGCTCACACATGATGCAAACACAAACAGTGTAAAGGTACACTAGGAAAAGTGAATCTCCGTCCCTTCCTAGGCCTTGGATCCCACTCTCCAGTATCTATATTTCCTCACCTTTCCAGAAATGTTCCATGCATACAAGTGCTATGTTATCAAGTGCTCACACATAATTACACATGCATCTTACTTTGGAGCACAGAAGCTGACTGTGCACCTTTCATTTTCTCTCTCTGGTCATTATGGTTTAATTTAAACGTTCAAAGAAGAGACTATATTCAAAAAGCCTTGGATAGCATCTACCCAGGTATATCCAATGAATTAGTTCTCTCCCTTTGCCCTTGGGTTACTAGGCAATTTTGTTAACAAATGTAATAGCATATGACGGGTTTGGGGGTGGAGAGCCACAGCACAGCACGGCACACAGCTGCAGAGGAAGGAAGCTGCTAACCTGCTGAAAGCGTGGAGCACGCTGCCCAGTAGGCAACCCCACCACACAGGCCCTGGGCAGGTTTCAGGTTGCCCTGGGAAGCCCCCCTCCTCTGATTGCAGGCCAACAAATAGGGTGTGAGAGCAGGATTTCAGCGAGAGGTTCATTGTGAAAGCTGGTACTAGGGTTGTGATGAAATAAACCACAACAGCTGCACATGTGGATAGCACGTCCTGCTTTTTCAGAGCACCTGCTCCTTTAGGGCCTCCTGGGAGAGGCTTAGCCTCTTACCAGCCTGGGACCAGCCAACCTGGCTTCTCTACTGCAAGGGCACTCAACTCAGCGAGCCTCAGTACCTCTCTCCATAACATAGGGGATAACAGTTCGGAATTACTGAGCACCTGTGGCATGCCAGGCATTGTTGGAAACTTTCCGTGGTTTATCCCATTTCATCTTCACTTGTACTCTGATGTGAGCACTAGGATTCTCATCATCAAAAGGGCTTGATAAGAAACCCACCTTATAGGGTGTTCTGAGGATTCAATTAGTTACGGATGTTCAATAAGTATCTGACACCTAGATTATCATTCCATTTTAAGGAGGAGGAGACAAAAATGAAACAATTTGCCCCATTTTATGCAATCCACAGATAGCAGGGCTAGGATTTGAACTTGGAACTTGGATTTGAGGATTCAGGCTCCTGATCCCTATACTTCCTGCGTTAGGCCTCCCCTTGTCGAGGTAATGCAGCCGTCTCTGAGGATAGGACAAAAGCCTCACATGACACTAGAATGAGGAGTGGGACAAGAAGGTCACAGGGGAATACAGTTTGGGCAGGAGGCTGGCCAGAACCAGTTGTTGGGGATGGGGTTAGGTTTCAGCAACCACAAACCCAGGAATGTACTCATCTCCATAAATAGGGCCCTTGGGTTCCCAGCGTCGCCTCTGGACTCGGGTGTGGCATGCAAAAGCTATTGCTATCAGGTGACCAGGGCAGGCCCCAGGCCCATAGGCTCTAAAGGAGTATTTGGGGGATTTTAAAACAGTAGGGGCAGGTTCCCTTGGGAAGCAAGGTTTCCAAGACGGGGAAATGCCATCCTTTCTTGCTTGCCTGAGCACCTGACCGAATGAGGGCTTGGATGAGAAGCTCTAAGCAGGGCTCTGCAAAGGCCAGCAAGTGTGGACAGGGAGTCGGGGGAGCGGAAGGGCACCATTAAAGGCTCCAGGGACAGCGGAAACAGAGAGGGGCAGAAAGAGCCACTCTGAGGCAGCCTCAATACGCCCAGAATGAACAGGGCCAAACAGAAAGGATAAGGTATGTTCTGCACAATGATGTCTCAGATTCCACCCCTGAGAGAGATGAGGCGTACTCAGCAAATGAACAAAGGCTTCTGGGCCTAACAGGGCAGCTTCCTAGGAAGTTAAGGTGCCGCAGCCTGCAGTGGCTGAGCCAGGGTTTTGGGCTGGGCCTGCTGTCCTGCTAAGCCCGCATTACTCAAAACTTGCTGACCACACACGTGTCTGGGGAAACAATGAGTCTAACGAGGCCACCAGCAAGGCCAGGGAGCACAGTGGGGCCAAGCAGAGAACCCGGGGCTGGGTAGGTTCTCAGGGACACGTGGGCACGGCTTGCAGTACTGGGTGCTCCTGTAACAAAGCCACCACTGTGTCCAGAAAGGAAAATCTATTGAGGAATCTCATACACTGATTCTTTATGGGAAGCGATACAGATCGCCTCCGTTGCCAGGCGAAAACATTCCCACAGCAATGTAAAAAAAGAAAGGTTAATTCAAGCCTAGGTGGGAACAGCTGAGATGGGAACACACAAGCCTAAGGAGGGACAGGGACTGGCTGAACATAAGATAGCACAGCTTACCTTGTCTGCCTCACAGGGCTCTAGGGAGACTGCATCGTACCCCACAGACACAGGTAGGACACAGGTAGGGAAGTGGCTGGGAGGCTCTGATGGCCAAGTTGAGATATGAGTCAGCTCTATTGTCCCTGGAGCATAGTGCCCTCCCCAACGGGCTGAAGACATTCCAGCATGAAGGAGAATCTGGTGGCCAGACTATCCAGCCTCCTGCTAACCTCCCTTACCTGAGCCTACCCTGAGACAGGACAGTGCCCAAGATACCACCTGGCACTTTCTGCAGAGCATGTGGCCTGCTCCTTCTCCAGCCCTCAGAAGGAAAGAAAGGCAGCATTCCTCTCCCCTTCCCCTTCGGGCTGGAGAAGGGCTCCCCCTATCCTCCTGCAGGTCAGCCTCTAAGTCACATGTTAGAGAATCAAGCTAGAAAGAGGAAAGGGAATGATAAAGCCCAAAACTGGGGGCCTGGAACATAGCTGGTGCTGTGAGGAAATTATTATTATTCACATCTCATAGATAAGGGAAGTGAGGGTTGGAAAGGTCAGGTGCCTGACCTCAGCTAGACCCTCCTAACCGGAACACTTGGCTAGGAAGTGGTGGAGCCTGCATTCTGCTGACTCAGACTGTGCTCCGTGGCCTTGGTCCCATTGTCAATGGGAATAGGATGCAGACCTTTTCCCCAAGGTCGTTCTCTTCCCAGTAAATGCTTTTCCTGATGACTTCCAGACACCACCTGAGTTTCAAGGCATTGCCCAAGCTGGACATGAGGCAGGCAGACCATCTGGCCTTGGGCCTTCCACTCCCCTGGGTAACATTCAGCCCTCATAAGAAGTAGGTAGATGGGTGGTGCCTGTAGCTCAAAGGAGTAGGGCGCCAGCCCCATATGCTGGAGGTGGCGGGTTCAAACCAAAAAAAGAAGTGGGTAGATTCTGAGTCCCATTTAGAGACCAACCACATCAGAGTCCTGAGAGACAAAGGATACCCACTGACCTTAGAGTATAGATAAGGACTAGGGTGTTTCAGGGGTTGTGGTCAGCAGGACGGCCTTTCCAGAGGTCAGTGGGTCTATTCAGGATGGTGGCTCCCTGATTGTTCCTCTAACCCTTTGGCTCTCCAGAGGGCCATCTTTCCAGGGTGGAGACATTTAATGCCTGGGGTGGGGATGCCAGGGTGGGGATGAGAGCTGGTATGGCTCTTTGTGGGGGATGCAGAGTCTCCTGATGAAGTAGGAGAGGCAAGAGGGCCAGCTGGGTACCCCTCATGGTGCAGCCTATCATGTGCTCAAGCCTCAAGGGTCCATATCACACTACAGAAGGTTCACATAGCCCTCAAGGCCAGCCCAGCCCTCCCTATAGAGACTCAGGCAGCTCAGCACTGCCAAGCACTTGGGGCTCTATTTCAGCACTGCCCTGTCCAGTGAAGCCTACCCCAGCCCCAGAGCAGTCAGATGATCACTTCCACTACTCACAGGATAGAGGCACCACAGCAAGTGGGCAGCAAGGAGTGACCAGGGGCCAAAGGGACCCAAGGGTCCAAGGGAGGAGAGGCTTGAGGCTGCTGCGGGCCAGCAAGAGAAACAGCAAAGGATGAAAAATAGCAGAGGCAGGAGGAATGGCTGCCAGGGCCAGAGGGACACAGAGCTACTGTACTCCAAAGAGGCAGTCTGTGTTGGAGACAGTGGCTGCCAAGCCAATTTATTGTTTATTTTATTACTCTGGGTTGCTGGGCCTTAGGCCAGGGAAGTTATTTCAGGCAGAGATCATAGCGCATTAATTAGTTATTAGAAGAATGTCCTTTTCTGTGTGTTCTTCCTGAGACAAGAAATAGACCCCGTGGCAAGCACATATAACTGAAAGTGGATAGATACTCAGAAGGCAAAAGGCCAAGAACTGGGGGAAAGAAGAGGCCAGTCTTTGTTTCCACAGGAAAGGCCCCTCACAGGTTCAGGCCTGGGACAGAGACAAGAATCAAGAGGAGAGGCAGGGAGGCAGAAAGGCAGCGAGGAGAGGAGAATCTGAGACACAGGCACTTCCCTCCGCTGAGGTTCTACTCCAGGGGGGCCTTACTTGATTTGGCAAAGGGAGGTGGTATCAACTTATCCTCTTGGAAAGCAACTGTGAAATATGACTCGTAATACAAAAATTAAAGTGTAAAATTTTTTTTTAAAATATAAAACTCTGTTCAACCTTTGACCCAGTCATTCCATTTCTGGGAATCTCTGGGATTCCAATATATGGAAAAATAGCAGACAGATACTCACAGTGATTTTGCAATAGCAAGAAAAAGCTTCCAAAAAAAGTAGATTAGTTAAATGAATAATTGCATATACATACAGTGAAATGTTTAAATGCAGCTGTTAAAAATAATGCTTACAGAAATTTTTTAATTATATGCAAAATACTCATGCTGTCAGTAAAAAAAGAACAAGCCAGCGTATAAAATTATTTGTAGCATGATTTCAACTATGTTATAAAATAGCCACAAATAGTGGAAATATATATATATATTTTTATATTATAAAATACTTAGTTTATATATATAGTTTTATATAAATACTGGGAAAAAATATATATATACACATAGGATGGACATAGAGTTTATGTGCAATTTAAATAATAAATGAATTTAAAATTGCACATGAACTTTATGTCCACCCCGTATATGTTTATACACACACACTATTTAAGTTTGAAGTGGCTTCCATAGGTCATGGGATTATGGGTAACATGGGTGATTTTTTTTTTCCTCAAATTTATTCTTTTCTGCACTTTGTAATAAAAATTAACTGAAAAATATGTAATTTATTCTTTAGAGTTCCTTGCATTACAGTTCCTCCTACCCCGCTGGTTAAGTCTCCTATGAAGGGAGACAGTTTTTGGTGCTTAAGCTAAATTCAGATACAGACACGAGTGGGGAGGAGGACCTCTTGCACTTGGAGGATAAAAGAGAGGAGAGATCTGCCTCTCCCAGCCTTCCTGTCTCTCTCAGATAAGGAATCATCTGTGGCAACCGAAATCTGCCACTTTCTTAGACCCAGTTAACAGCCAGCAATGACTCAGGCAAAGCTAGAAGGCTGTCTCAGACAAAAGGCACAGCTGCTTGGGGATCCTGCCCCCAGAGACTCCTGTCTCTTCCCATCTTTCCTCCCATTCTGCAAAATGTCTGCTGGGGACCTCCAAAAACTAAGACACTTGGCAAGGCCCCAGAGATGCTAAGGCATGGATGCTGCCTTATAAAAGTGCTCATCTACAGGAAGGAGAAGCTCCAAATAACATACTAAGAGTTACAACCAAGGTCTATCCAGAGAGGAAAGGATGTACCAGGGTAGAAGCCATCTGTAAATGGCCTGAGCTTCCTGTAAAATGGAAGAACATTGGTGAAGAACGGAAATCACAAAGGAAATCTTGTACAGAACCCAGGTAGCTCTGAAGTGCCTTTGGCAGAAATGAGTATTTAATACAATGGGCATGAATTAGATCAGGGGTTCGTACCCTACGGTCCAAGGATACCTCTTGGATTCCCAATATCATACCCATGTTTGCAAACTTGGGATGTATGTACATTTTTCTAATTACAAGTCCACAGTTTTTGTCAGATTTTCAAAGGAGGTGCTGACTTTTTAAAAAGTTAAGAAGCTATGGATTAGATTAATCTCCAAGGGCCCTTGCCATTCTACCAAAAAGGCAAGAGCCAAGAGGCCTATCACCCCCAGGTCCCGAATTTCTTCAGAAATCACTCGACCTTTCAAAGCTGCTGAGCCCAAGGCTGTCCACTGCACAAGGACAAACTCAACCTGGGGTTCTGTTCAGACATGACATGTTAGCATGGTATACCTCCTGCTCCCAGAAGGTTTATATTACAAGCTTAGAGTTAGAGAAAATTAGTACCTAGCAAATCAGTAAACAGACTGTTGACTTTTCTGCTATCCTCAACAAACAAAACACAAGGCTTTGCGTGTCCCAAATGTTCAAATAGCCAATGAAGGGAAACAAGAGGAGCCCTCCTCTCAAACCTGCTGCAGGAGATAAGCACCCTTGACTTCAGAGGGCCACCAAACCCCATTCTCATGCTATAGGAGCCTAACTCTCAACTCAGAGGGGCCATAGTACCCTTAACAGTTTGGAATGCTCATAAATGATGCCAATGAAAATGGCCTGGCTTTGAAGTTGGGTGGACTGAGGAACGGAGAGGAGCCTGTCCTCTAAAGATAGGAAGGATTTTCATCACTCTAGTGGACAGAATGAGGCCCTCTGTGAATGCAGGGGGACAAGTTGACCTCTTGAGGATCCTTCCAGCCCAAAGATTCAGTAATTCAAGGGAATGGATGACTCACCCTCAAAATTGCAGGCATGTGGCCAACCATCTCCTCACACGCATTTGGGACTTGCATCCCAGGTGTGTGCCCAGCTGTTATATGGCTTTGGACAATTTATTTAACTTCCCTATCTCTGTAATCTCACCTACAAAGTCAAGCGGCTGGATGAGATGATCCACTATCCCTTCCACCTCTAAAAGTCTCTAATATTATTATTGAGCCATTAAGATCAAGTAAGAGAAAAGAGAAAAAGCATTCCATTTTTGTCAAGTGTCCAAGACACAACACATAGGAGATCTACCTCAGTGAAGGAAATTGATGAAAGGGACAGGTGGCACCACCAGGCAGGAGGCCACAGCCACAGTCACCCCCACCTCCATTCTCAGACCTGCTCCCTTCAGAACTCGGCTGCAAATGGAAAGCCCCCATTTGAGTGCCTTAAAACCCCTTAAAAGCAAGGGAAGTGGTTCTGACGTGTCCCTGAAAAGCGAGGATATAAAACAACCCCACCAGCATAAATAAGGTGCCCCGGAGACCAGGAGCCCTCCCACAAGTCCTCCTGGGCCTCGATTTCATCATCCATCAAATGGGGAGACCAGGGATCGCTTTGAACATGAACACTTCGTATTGACCACTTGAGTCATGGGCTAAGCAGAGTGGAGAAGCACCGGGCTGGATGGGGAGTGGGGCCAGAAAAATTGTGGGGTAGCTTTTAATGCCGGCACACATGGATTTCTTCCCATTTGTCCCCAGGCAGGAGTGTAGCACCGGGAGTGGACCAGGGCTTGGGGCGCTGGACGGCGGGGTGGGCGGCCGGGACCCCGGGCCCACTCACCTGATGAAGGTGGTCTTCCCAGTGGAGTACTGGCCCACCAGCAGGACCATGGGCTTGTTGTCGAAGTCAGCATCCTCCAGGGCAGGCGAGTGAAACTCGTGGAAGCGGTAATGCTCTTCCAGAGGCAGCAGCTTGGTCTTGTAGAGTTTCTTGAGACCCTCGCTCACCGTCTGGAAGACCTCGGGGTCCTTCCTCCGGCGGTCATCGTTACTCAGCCAGCTGAACATCGTGGCCGCCGCTTGCCGCCTGCGCTCAGCCCCGAGGAAGGCGCCTCGGGAAGGTCCGGCCCACCGGGCTCCGAGCCGCGCCGCCGCCTCACCGGAGCGCGGGGCTCAGCCGCACCATGACCCGGGCGCGCGGCTCGGGAGCTGGGCGCGCGGTCTTTCCCTGCCCCTGGGACCCAAGTCCAGCCTCTGCCGCATCAGCAGCCCAGGCCGGAGGGAGGAAAGAATGATCTGCGCTGGGGGAGGGGAGCGATCTTGGAAATTAAAGTCGAATCCAGAATGAAACTACCAGATGCCGGGGTCTTGATGTCCCCCCAACTGTCCTCGCCTGCTCTGCTCAGCCTGCAGCTAAGGGATGCTTCCAGCTCCGCTCCTGCCGGCTGAGAAGGCTCAGTCGAGGTGGCGGCGTTGCCCAGCCCGCGGACAGCTCCGCATTAGCAGCAGCATTCTGCAGCCTGGGGCTCTGATTTAAATGCCAGCTGGGCAGACAGCCGGCGCTTAGAGGAAGTCCCGGAGTACTGGCAGGGCCAGGCGAATCCCACGATCCCGGCGACGAGAAGCCGCACTGGGCGCCGCCATCTTTGTGGGCAGGCGCTCAGCTGGGGATCCACGGCAGCTGCAGGCAAAGAGATGCTGCTTTGAGCCCGGCGGGAAAGCTGGGTTCCTGCCCCTGGGGCTTGATTTGGGAACAGCGCCCTCTTAGGGACGGCTGCGAAGACAGAGTTGACCTACTCATCTCTCTCCTCGCTGCTTCGAAATTGTTTCTCCTTTAGTTGTTGAAGTCAATTCTCTAGGAAAACAGGTATCCTGACATTGGGGAATATTCTTCTTGGAGCAAAGTAAAGGAGGATCCAGTATCAGGTTGCGTGATATAACCAATACTGTAACCACTCAAACTTTTTGCTAGACTAAGGGTAAAGTCAAAACCATTCCCAATTATTCATTTATTCATTCCAACAAAACAAGTCAACAAGCAAAATCCCCGCAAGTAGTGAGCCATTATTTTGGGGCAGAGACAATTTTGGTGACTGTGGATACAAAGATGAGCATTATACAAGCTCTTCCTTCCGGGAGCTCCAGTCAAGGCAGGCCTCTGAGAAGATATGAATAGAAGACTATGAGAGCGCAGGGGAGGAGGTGCTCCTCTTGTGTGGATAAATTGAGGAAGACGTCACAGAAAGCATGACTGTGCACTGGATCTTAAATGATGAATTAACAGAGGAGAAGGAAAATCACTCTAGGCATGGTAAAGGGCAATTGCAAAGGGAACATGGCAGAACTTGGCGTGTCTATGGCAGAGTACACAGTTTAGCATAGCTGAAGAGTAGGATTCAGGAAAGCGGAAGGGAGTGACCCAGGCCAGGCCTGAAAGGCTTTTCAGGGCCAGTGGAACCAATAATAATGATGTTACTAATAATTGTTACATTAACACAGTGCTCACAAC
The DNA here is from genome assembly GCA_963574655.1 of Perodicticus potto. Taxonomy (NCBI): domain Eukaryota; kingdom Metazoa; phylum Chordata; class Mammalia; order Primates; family Lorisidae; genus Perodicticus; species Perodicticus potto. The sequence goes on along the minus strand of CAUYRH010043086.1, from coordinate 9,439 downwards.
GTGCAGGGGCTTCAGCTGAGTTGTTAGCAAGCATTGTTTCTTGTAACCTTCACAGAAGCTCTGTGAAGCAGATATATCATCTCCAGCATGTGTAGGCAAAAGGTGTGCATTGTAGAGAATTTAAACCCAATAATAAACCAGCTTAAAGTTGACATGCTTCGTATTAGCATCATTCTAACCAGTATAGTGATAAAACACTCTTCCCTGCTAAGGCCAGAAGCTCCCACTGCCCGCCCTTTCACAGATAAGGAACTCAGTAGGCTGAAGTACATGGGAACTGGATGCCAGAAGTGGTGTGGGGGAGGGACTGGAGGAAACAAAGAGGTTGGAGGTCAGGTTAGGAAATGATTCAAGAAGTTAGAAGACATCAGCCTTGGGCTCCCAAAGTGCTAGCATACAGGCATGAGCCACCATGCCTGGCCTGATTGCTTGAACTCAGGAATTTGAGACCAGCCTGAACAAGAGCAAAACCGCTATCTCTACTAAAAATGGAAAAACTAGCTGGGCATGGTGGTGGGTGCCTGTAGTCCCAGCTACTTGGGAGGCTGAGGCAAGAGGATTGCTTGAGCCCAGGGGTTTGACGTTGCTGTGAGCTATGATGCCACAGCATTCTACCCAGGGCAACAGAAAAAGAAACACACACACACACACACACAAAGTTAGGAGACAGTGGTACTGGGTGTGGAGAAGAGGTTATATTCAAGTTTTTTTTTTTTTTAATGGCATAGAATTGACAAATCTTGGTAAACAATAAAAGAGATGAAATGAGGATGAGACAGTCTAGGATGATTCTGGATTTTCTATTGCAGGGGCAAGGTGGTTGAAGATGCTTTTTCACTAATTAGGGAAGATAAGAAGACAGTAGATTTTGCAGATAGAGATGATGAGTTCAGACTGAAACATGTTGCATTTGAAGTGCCTGCAGGATCTTCCAGTGGGGGAGTGTGGTGAGGCTGTGGGGATTTCAGTGGCTATCAGAGGCAGGTGCTGAACAGAATCTCTGTAGTTGCAGCTTAGATCTCCCGTCTCCCTCCTTGAAGCCCAAAGCTGATTAGCTCTTTCTGAGCTCTTTGCACCTCTGGCTGAGAAACCACTCAGACTAATATTTCACCTTTGGTGTTTATATTAGCACCAACGTATGATCCTAAGAGGTAATGTTCAAAATATTTAGCAATTCACAGGCATGGGAATTAAAACTTCAGACCAGTCACTGGCCTTTGCAATGGAACAAGTCCTGAGACCCTGTGCTGTACTGGGTGTTACATCATAAGGTTCTGGAATTATAAAGGGTAATTTCCAAAATAAATATTGTTTCCAGAAGAACAGAAACCTACAGATAAATCTAACAAAACACATGCAAGACCTTTATGTGGGAAATGATAAAACTTCATAGAAAGACATCAAAGAAGTTCTAAATAAATGAGACATACCATATTCAATCCTGAAAGATTCTGTGTCATGAAGATGTGAAATCTTTCCAACATATTTAATAGATATGATTTAAATCAAAATCTGAACAGGGTTTCCCTGGAAATTAACAAGATGTTTACAAAATGTATAGAGAACATTAGGTAAAAATACGTAAGATATTCCAGAGGAAGAGACAATACAAGAAGGAGGAGAAGGAGAAGCAGACAACAGTAACAACAACAACAGTGATGAGTAAGCAGAAGGAATTTGCCCTCGTGACAATATTATAAAGTTGCAGTGGTTAAGATGGTTTTGGCACAGAGACAGTCCAATAGAGCAATGGCAAAGTAAAATAGTCAGCAAATATGGAAGCCTGATATATACAGAAATTGTAATAGACACTACCACAAGGTCAGGAAGAATTCCTCAAACAAGACATTGAAAGTACAAACTTACAATGAAGAGACTAATAAGTTTAGTAATAGTAAAATTGAAATCTTTTGTTCAACCAAAAGAAAAAGGTATTTACAACACACAAATAATAATAGTAAATAGTAATAGTAAAATTTAAATCTTTTGTTCAACCAAAAGTTGAAAGGTATTTACAACACAAAAAACCAACCAAAGCACATCCAAAATATGTATTTAACACCTGTACGAGGTGGGATTGATAAGAAAGGCAAACATTCCAGATTGGAAAAAAGAATGGGAAAACACACAAAAATTATTTTTACAAGAGGTTATGTAAATGTCTTGTAAACACAAGAAAATATGTCAAACCTCCATAGTAACCAGAGAAATGCCAAACCTCAGTAACACTCTATACTCACCCAAGTGGCAAAAAAAGAAAAAGTTGGATAATACCAAGCATTGGTGAGGACATAGAGTAAAGGAACATTCATGCAGCACTAGTAGGTGTGCAGATTAGCAAAACCACTTTGGGAAACAATTTGGTATTGTCTAGTGAAGCTGAAGATGTGCATATTCTATTACCTATGTACTGCGATTCCATTCCAAGACATTATCTAGAGAAACTCTTGCACACGTATGAGGTCCACAATACAATTTGCAAACTCATCCTAGAAAAAATGTTATGTACCTAATTGCTCAATATCACTACAGCTACCTTTGAAGTACTCCCCTGGGAAGCTATACACTGATGCTAGTGCCTAGTACACTCTTTAAAGCAATTTTGGAACTTCTTTTCTGGAATGGCCATCAGAGCTATGATCATATTAATCTTCATGTCCTGAATGCCATCCTTTCAATATTTCCTTTCTCTTCAGGTAAGGAAAAAAATCTTGGGGGCTAGATCAGGTGATCAGGGAGGATATATCAAAACAGTTATTTGTTTACTGACAACAAACTCCCCACAGACAGTGTTGTGTGAGTTGGTACAATGTCATGACGCAAGAGCTATGAGTTGTCAGCTAAGATTTTCAGTTAAGATTTTCCTGTTTCTCTACCAATGTTTACTTGGTCTTCTATGCTTCTGACAGTCAGCTGATGATTTTGATGAATAATTAGATGAATTTTTGCAATGTTTTTGACAGTTCTGCTCATTACTGGCCACCCTGGCCTCTCTTCATCAGTGGTGCTTTCTTTCCCCTCAGAAAAATGTTTAATCCAATTGTAAACTGCTTTTTCTTCATTGTATTATCCCCATAACTTGGACTAACACGTTCCTGATTTCACTTCCACTCTTGCCAAGTTTAAAGAGAAATTTATGAATGTTTGTTGCTCTAATTCAAGCTCCAACATTCTCACAACACACAAAACCACACAACAGTGATGAAAACCACTCAGCAAGATAACCCCACTCATCCACATGAACAAAACGGAGACACTGATATACCAAGGTTACAAAACCTTACCAAGTTGTTTGTACAGTGCTGCCAATGTGAGCTCATGGTGGCAAGTTTGCAAATTTCATTGTCAGATCCTTTTTTTCTTAGTTGAAATGAGTCTATTTTAATAACTAAAAGTTCCTGCAATGTTATAAGAGATGTCATTAAGAGGTACACTGTGCAACAGGAAAAAAGATTTAACAGAGAAATTAGAGATAGTTTCATATTTTTTTCCCCACAAAATCCAAGAAGTTATGAGATTATGCCAAAAATTGTCAGACCCTTTGTACATTGGAAGAAAAGGCTAGGAATGTTGATGGTAACATTGTTTCTAGCAGCAAAAATTATAAAAAATTAAATGTCCCTCACTAAGTATGTGGATAAATTATGCCATGTTCATATAATAAAATATATATTATACAGATGAGAAAATGAGGGAAGTGGAGCTACCATTGCCAAAGCATAGTGCTGAGTGAATAAAGCCAGAATAATACCTTTTCTTTGATGTTTCAAATCAGGCAAAAACTACTGTCTGTTGTTTAGAGAAGCATATAGGAGGTGCAACAATTAAATTTGTGAACTTATCCCAGAAAAAGTACTATATTCCTCATTGCCAAATATCACTAAGGTCACCTTCAAGGTACTCCCCTTGGGAGGATATGCACCATTGCCAGCATCTATTCTACCCTTCAAAGCAATTTTGGAAGTCTTTTTCTGGAATGAACATCAGAGCTGTTGTTGTATAAGGCCTGATGATTAAATTTGCGAACTCATTCTAGAAAAAGTGCTGCATACCTCAATGCTGAGTATCCCTGTGGTCACCTTTGAAATGCTTCCCTTGGCCACCTGGTAACTATAGTACCTTAAAGGTGACCATAATGATATTGAGCAATGAGATTGGTAGCACCTTTCCTAGGATGAGTTTGTGAACTTAATTGTCCAAACTTGTGTGTGTATAGAAGTCTTTCAGAAGATAAGCAAGGGAACACAAAGTTGCCAGTCATGAAGTGGTGTCCTCTGGGGGAAAAGGAAGGTAAATGGAACTGGGGGTGGGTACACAGGGGCCTTCACTTGTATGTGCACTGTTTCATTTCTTAAGTTTGATAACAGGTACTTGGCTGCTCAGTTCTTATCTCCCCCTATTCTTTATTTTTTTAAAATATGGTCCTTTGATGCACAAAATTGAATTTTTTTGTAATGTGCTTCAATACAAACTCATTATACCTGGCTCTTTTACTGTATTTTTTTCTTTTTAAAAATGTAACACATACTTAAGATACATAATGAACCCTTGATGAACCCATCATCCAAGCCAAGGACTAGTAAAATTAGTAGTAATTTACATCTACCTATGTGTTCCTTCCCTATCCTGTCCCCTGACCCTTCTCCATCCCTAGAGGAACCACTATCTTGGTTAGTGTGTATTATTCCCCTGCCTTTCACATTAACGTTATCACATATATGTGTAAGCCTAAAAACACATTGTTGAGGTTTAGAGTTTTGGGGCTCTAAACAAAACATATTCTGCCACTATAGTGCCCCTGGAACTCAACTTTTCTCCCATTCAACATTTGTTTTCAGCCCTCTCTGGCTCCTTGGGGCTCTCTCCTGCCTCTCCTGCCAGCAGCCTCTTCTAAACCCAGCACATGGCTCCTATTTCTGCTGCCATTTGGAAGCATGGGGTTCCCAGTTAGACATAGCAATACATAGAGTCCTGGTCTGTGTGACCTTGGAGAAAGGACTTCACTCTCAAGCCTCAGATCTCTGGTGTCTGAAATGGAGATGGCAGCCCCATCTTTCCAGAATTAAGGGGACAATGTATGCAGAGTGCTTAGCACAGAGCCTGGCTCTTTGAGAGTGTCCGATACATGTTGTTAGCTCTTAATATTATAATCATTACTGTTTTTATCCACTACATGGCATCGCCCTGTGTCCTATTTAACAAGCTGTTTAATAAGCTATTGAATAAGCTTAATATCTAATAGCTTTAATATTTAGTGAGCTAGCCCCTAATAAGTTAGTGAGTAACTTCTTTCAGTTCATTTGTATCTTAACCAAGGATGACTCATTGACTCAGAGGAATATAATTGCTAACAGTGGACTCTGTGACATTCAACATAGGCCCTTGGGAATAATAACACTATGAAACAGAGAACTTTCTCATCTCTTCCTTTCTCGCCAAGACCTCCAAGTTCTGGCTAGAAGCAAAGGGAAAAGAAGATGAAACTTGCAGTGGTGACTGGGAATAGCAGTTTGGACCATAGCTAAGGAGATAAAAAGAATTAGGAAGTGAGGCAACGCCTGTGGCTCAAAGGAGTAGGGCGCCAGCCCCATATGCCGGAGGTGGTAGGTTCAAACCCAGCCCCGGCCAAGAACTGAAAAAAAGAATTAGCAAGTGAGGCCAAGTGGTTCTAATCCTGGCAATCCACGATCCCTCTCAACCTGGCCCAATCTTACAGTCTGTGAAACGCCCACAGCCACGCGTTCACGCACGTACGCATGCACACCCCGCACAGTTGCTTCCTGCTCCCTCCCACGCAGGGCTCTTAGCACACCCTGTTTCCAGTGCCTCAGTCTTCCCGCCCTGCCCTCTGCCTGCAGGATGCCTCCTGGGTCCCTCAAGGCTCAGCTCAGGGGTCTCCATTCTGAAGAGCTGAGTTAGCAGCTCTTGCAAAACAGGGCTGCTCCCTCTCTGCACCTCCGTGTTACCTCACACGAACCTGTCACTGCATTTGTCACACTTTACTATAATTATATGTTGAAATTATTTGTCTCCCATGTAGATAATGCACGTCTTCAGCCTGACATCATGTTTTTTACTCATTTAGTTGACCTCAATTGAAGGGAATGTACATTAGATCAGCCAATTCCTACTGTTGAGGTAAGGCTAAGTTATTTAACCTGTTTTTATGATAATGTCCTCGTCTGTGAAAGCAGGCCTGATGATGACATCCGACAGTGTTCTTGTGGGGGATAGAATGAAACAACTAATACGTTTTCATATAAATGGACCAAAAGGGAGGTGAAGAGAGCAGGCCAGGCTGAGTCCAGTTGTTCAGTTGTCCAGGAATAACATTCCTCATTCATACCTTTACCACCATATCTGCTTAATAGCTCTCATGCACAGCTGCTCTTCTGGGCAGAAAGATTCATTTCTAGGCAGAGCAAGAGGAGACCTGACCTGAGAAATCCAAAGAGGATAGATAGCCCACATCTTGGGGAGGCGGGGATGGTGCACACCTGGATTTATTACATCCCCAGCTCAGTTTTCTATCTAAGCACCTCGACTTCCAAAGACAAGACATTAATTACCTCTAAGATGTGAGCTATATTTAGAAAACCTCATCATCCTCACCATCATTGTCAGTCTCTGCTTTTGTAGTTGCGTGTTTGCAGAGGGTGGGCATTGCCATTGTAGCATCTGGTTCCTGCAGGGGTCCTGAAGGGGAGCACAGGGATGTTTCTCAGAGGGAAACTCAAATGCAGAGAAAGGGGGAAGCTTTGCCCACACAGGCCTCCTTTACTGAGCCTTTTATCATCCTGCCCACTTTCTCCCTCAATCCACAAAAAGACTGTGAAGCAGGCTACCAAAATGATTTGTTTTCTAAAAAACAGCAACAACAACAAATACTGGAGGCAGCAGATAGGTGGAGAATGGGCAGGTAGGTGGTACAGTTCTAATTTCTGGTGAGATGTTTTATCATTCGTATGAAAATGTCAGTGATTGTATATTGGTTTCATAATACTATTGAGTACATTGGATTCCCCTTTCTTGAGATACTTTGCTAAGAAGATGTAAAGTCTCTATTGTTTTTACGGCTGCATAGTATTCTATAGTGTACATATACCACAATTTGTTAAACCATTCATGGTTGATGGGCATTTGGGCTGCCTGCATGACTTGGCAATCATTAATTGGGCTGCAAAAGGCAAGCGGAGGGAGGATGTTTGGTGGGATTTCACCTAATGTGTACAATGCAAGGGTGCATTTCAAAGCAACTAAGAGTATATTATCAATGTCTTACCACAAAAAATAAATGAGGTGATGGTTATTTAATAAGTTTGATTTAAGCATTCCACATTATATATCAAATCATCACATTATACCCAATAAATGTATACAGTTATGATTTAATAAAAATTAAATTAAAAAAGTACAAGAGAGGGGGAAACTTGGAGTTTTACAGTATAATTTTAGATAATATTAACATAGATATGATGTCTAAATAGAAAGTAGACGTATTTAAAACAAAATATCAGATGAGATGAGCACAAGAGTCCTCCCTTCTACAGGTGAACAAGCATCACGTTTGCCTCTGAGCTCCTTGATGAAAGCAAAAACAGGAACAAGTTTTCAACTCCAAGACCAGGCATAAAAATCTGCCTCTGCAAGCAAGATCTTGTTTGCACCATCTTGCTGAACAACCTCACTTAGAGAAGAGAAACACCAAAAGCACAAGAGTCTGGAGCTGGAGGACCTTGGAACCCACCGGTCCCTGAGCATCTTTCCTCGGCTACTCATGTTTTTGTTGTTTGCATGTCTGTCTCCTCGCTAGTGGAGACAGAGGAAGCTCCTCACAGAGGAAAGGTCTCTTTCAAAGCCTGTACTGGGCTGGGGCAGGTGCCCAACTCGACTGCTTGCTGAAGTGGTTCTTGACAGGCAAACAGAAAGACTGGAAATGTGAATTGCCCATAGTCGGCCAAAGACTGTAAAATGTAAGGCTGTGACCATCACAAAATTGTCTATGAGCACAGAGAATTCTATAAAGGCAGAAGATAGGAATGTGGACTATTTAAAAATACACAGGCGGACAAGGGGGGAAATTGCAGCCACCTCGTGCTTTTTTCCTCCTTTAAAATGTCTATTTTGTTTTTATTTTACTGTGTTTTTATTTTACTATTTTTATTTAGTGTGTGTTTTGCTTTTTATTTTTGATTATAGGATTTGTTTTTTATTCACTGAAGTCTAAAATTGTTTTATAGCAAAAGCCATTGTTTTGATTCTTTATTTCTTCCATTATTACACCAAATTCAGGAGATCCCTTACTCAGAAATCGGAGAATGCATTGTCTCTTAGATTTTTGTAATGTTTCTGTGCTTTAAAATTTTTTATGTGACTTTCTAATTCACCATCTTTTGTGTGACTATAAAGTTGTGAGGTGTTAATCTATCTGAAGTTATTTATGGTACTTTACCAATTCTCTAGGTTGAATAATCTTCCATTCTTTTTTTGATTTGCCAAGTCTTCTTAAAGACAAGCTCTTCTAAATTATTGCATAACATAGGCCCTACTTTAGAGTTACCTATTTAGTTTCCATGAGCTGTTTGTCTATGTTTACTAACATGCCATTCAAATTACTGCAGCTTTATGATGAATTTTAATATCTGGGCTCATAGCCACTCTCCCTTACTGGCATGTTTTAAGCATTTCTTAGATGTTCTCACTTGCTTTTTATTTTCATTGTTGTCTTTCTTCTCATCCTCCTTCTCTCTCTCTTTCTCAGTTTTTCATGCCTTCTAATTGAAAAGTAATTATGAAAAGTTAGGGGTGATTTTGCTTCAGTCTTTTTTTCTGTGCATGTGTATTTACTTACCAACTGCTCTCTCTCCGAGTCTGTACCTGGCCACCAACATTTTCACCTATCCTGAAAAAAATATTCAGATAATTAAATTAGGATAAATGCTAATATTCAACTATATGGAAATTCTATCATCAAAGTATACTCATTTGCAAAACTATTGTCACCAATAATAAAAGCTTTGTTTCAGTTATATATCCTGTTTCTGGGATAATCACTGGAAGATGAACATTCTTGTACACAAATGTCATCCATGGTTTTATTTGCTTGCTATATAGTTTATAAATGAAATTACTGGGAACATTATTAATGCTTTTGATACTTATCACTAAATTGCTTTCCAGAATAGGTGCATCAATTTATATCCTTTTCACAATGCTACAATAGCTCCTATGGTATTTTAAATCTTGCTCTAGCCTAGAATGTTATTATTTAAAAGTATTTAATTCTATAAAAAATCATTTAGTAACCAAGAATTATTTTTTAAAACATCCAACAATTTGGGAATTTAGAAATGATAGAACATTTAAAAATTAGCATATATTAGTAAATGAGAAAATATCATGAATGTTATATTAATCAGGTTGATAAAAATATCTCCAA